>JAVTVY010003050.1:0-32906 GCA_036873755.1 Hanleya hanleyi | reverse complement strand
TGAAAACAGAGAAACTTCACGCTACACACCTATGGGTCACTGACCACATATCATGCGTATTTCATACTTGTTCATACAATATTAACCGAGATCCAGCCCTACAAATCCCAATTCACAAAGATTTGAAGGAAAAAGGGCCATAACTCTTGAAAATATACGCGAAATGTGGAGAAACTTCACGCTGCACAACTACAGGGCACTGATCACATATCCTGCAAATTTCATAATTGTTCATACAATATTCACCGAGATCCAGCCCGGACAAGTTCCAGTTCACAAAGATTTGAAGAAAAAAGGGCCATAACTCTTGAAAATATAGGCGAAACGCGAAGAAAATTCACGCTACACAACTACAGGGCACTGATCACACATCCTGCAAATTTCATAATTGTTCATACAATATTCACCGAGATCCAGCCCGGACAAGTTCCAATTCACAAAGATTTGAAGAAAAAAGGGCCATAACTCTTGAAAATATATGCGAAACGTGGAGAAAATTCACGCTGCACAACTACAGGGCACTGACCACACATCCTGCAAATTTCATAATTGTCCATACAATATTAACCGAGATCCAGCCCGGACAAGTCCCAATTCACGGAGAATTCAGGAACAAAGGGCCATAACTCTTGAAAATATAAGCAAAACGTGGAGAAACTTTACGCTGCACAACTGTGGGTCATTGACCACATATCATGCAAATTTCATACTTGTCCATACGATATTAACCAAGATCCAGCCCGGACAAGTCCCATTCACAGAGATTTCAGAAAAAGGGCCATAACTCTTGAAAATTATACCGGAACTCGGAAAAAACTCCACGCTGCACAACTACGAGCCACTGGCCACATTCCATGCAAGTTTCGATCCTGTCCATCAAATATTAACCGAGATATTGCCCGGACAAGAAATTCGGACGGACAGACGGACGGAAAAGCGATCGCTATATGCCCCCCCCCCTCTAGTTAGAGGGGGGGCATAATAAAATGAGCTTAACTCTTGGTAACTAGTTGACCTTGGAGCAAGAGCCGAGAGCTCACATATCCCACACTGAAATCGACAATAGTCAAACACAAGAAAATAGTTTTCCTGCAAATGGATTTCTCTCAGACGAGAAAATTTTTCACGAAGGAAGAAGAAAGTGATGAAGTAAACCTTTGTTTTTGAGTTAATATTAAAACAGATATGAAGGTCATAAAGGACCCCTCCCCCCGATAAATTAGTAAATATATGGTTTTTATTCCACAACAGTTTAACTAAATGTAGCTGTTTCAAACACAGCAGGCAACTCCACAGGACAAATGCCATATACATGTAGGGGAGAGAATTCTGAACCTAACACATAATAGTTATCTAAACTTGATTCAGTTTTGGGGGGAACTGTGACCTTGATCTTTGACAAATTGATGTATGGCTCCTCTTGCCATGCGAGTAAGGTATATGGTACTCAAAGTTTGGTACCAATCCGTACCTTGAAACTAGAGATATCGCATGGACTACAAATGTTAACGGACAAATGGACAGAACCCAACATCGCATTACATGGGGGTCACAGTGACCTTGACATTCGGCCTTGACCTACATTTTGGTATGTGAAACATCATGTCCCCCTAATGTATCTACTGACAAAAAAAAAAGTAATTTTCAAAGATTTCTTGATTCTGAAGTCACAGTGACCTTGACTATTCCTTGACCTAAATTTTGGTACATGTCAAACGGTCTCCCCGTAATTTCTCAATGGACACAAAAAATCATGATTTTTAACAATTTCACAATTTTGGGGTCACAGTGACCTTGAGCTACTTTTTGGTATGTGACACATCGTGTCCCCCTATTGTATCTACCGACAAAAAAAAATCTTATTTTTAATAATTTCCTGATTTTGGGGTCACAGTGACCTTTGACCTTGACCTAATTTTTGGTATGCGACACTTCATTTCCCCCTATTGAATCCACTCACAAAAAATTAGTAATTTTTTATGATTTCCTGATTTTTAGGCCACACTGACCATTGACCTTGATTCTGGGGTCACAGTGATCTTGACTATTGACCTGGATCTAAATTTTGGTACATGACAAAACGGCTACCCGTAATTTCTCAATGGACTCAAAAAATCATGATTATTAACAATTTCACGATTTTGGGGTCACAGTGACCTTGACCTTTGACCTTGACCTACATTTTGATATGTGACACATCTTGTCCCCCTAATATATGTACTGACACAAAGAAATGTTATTTTAATAATTTCCTGATTTTGGGGTCACAGTGACCTTTGACCTTGACCTACATTTTGGTATGCGACACTTCATTTCCCCTATTTGAATCCACTCACAAAAAATTAGACATTTTTAATGATTTCCTGATTTTTCAGTCACACTGACCTTTGACCTCTGACCTTGACCTACATTTAGTATGCAACACATCGTTCCACCCTAGGGCATCCACTCACCAAATATTAGAACTGTAGATAGAAAACTGTCAATGATCAATGATTTCCTGATTTTAGGCAACAGTGACCTTTGACCTCTGACCTCGACCTCAATTTTGGTACGCGACACATCGTCTCCACCTAGCGTATTCACACACAAAAAATTACAACTATGGATAGAAAACGTTCACAGATATAGACCGGACACTAACACTTCAGTGATTTCCTGTTTTTTAGGCCAGTGACCTTTGACCTCGACCTTCATTTTGGTACGCGACACATCGTCTCCCCGTAGGGTATCCACTCACCAAAACTGTTGGAACTGTAGATAGGAAACTGTCCCAGATATAGACCGGACACGAGAACCGGACAGACGGACGGACAGACAGACGGACGTAAACCGCCATCACATAATACGTCCGCCTTTTGGCGGGCGTATAAAAAGCTGTATTTGCCCCTGCATGGATGATGTCAGTATTTAGAGGTAATCGGTCGGTTTACCCAAGTGTTGGTATTCAGAAGTTTCACTGTACATGAGTGTTAAGATGACGAATATGTTACAATTTATCAGAGAGTGTCTTCTAAACATGAAACTTCAGCTATTAAAAGACCCCTTTGTAAAAATGTCAAGCACTTTTCAAACATTCATCAATATAACATTTATACAGTACCTATTTCCTACCAATTTGACAGCACAGATCTCCCCCTTCCTGACATTACCAAGACTGTCTGATGTGCAATGTCCCTTCACGACCACACCTGGCAACATCAGATCTGTGGGAGAGCAACAGAATGTTAATTACAACTCATATTGGTCCATTGTGTAATATCACATGTAACAGGAAAAGGATGTGTGAGGAGGATTTTAAGCTAAAGCTTGAAAACATAAACTTTGCAACCTATGCATTTCAAAGAGGTAGTAGCGTCATTTAAAATATATTCAGCAAATAACATATTTCGATGAAAGTTATTTAGTCGTTGAGATCAACTATGGTGAACGTTTTCCTGTGACCTCATTTTTCAATATCACGGGCATTGAAATCACACTTCTGACATTCTCTGAAAAACATGACAGCACCTGCAATTGGTTCCAATGCCTGAGATGACGTCACAAAACACGCTTTGGCATTCCGGGCGTGATGCTTTGCAATGTTATACTCGATCTTAGAACTTTTATTGCACTGTGGCGGGTTCTAACGTGACGTCATGGACACCTGGTCACATTATCTGATGTCATCTCAGTCATTTTCCATTTTCATGTTGTTCACCGAATTGAAGAATCTAAGAAATACAAGACATCACGACTTGAAAATCTTTTGGCAAATGTTGCAAGTAATTGTGCTGTTCAGTTTACCCAAACAATTAAAATCACGCTACTATACCTTTAAGTAGAGATCAAAGTGGACTGGTACCTACCAGCACCTCCAGCTAATCTAGTGAAAACTGGTGGCCATGTGGTGAAAACAGGCAATACTTCCGGGAAACGCCATAATGTGTACACTGTAAAAAAAAAATATGAGGGATATATTGGAATCATATATACATGCATGTAATTTATTGTTGCTGATAATTTTTGTGTATTAATCATCTGATTGAAAAAACATATCTAGAAACATAACTACTGTAGATCTGACACTCTATGTCGTTCCTCAAAGTCAATCGGTGACCTCTTTGCTGCTGAGTTTGGGACACAACTCCTGGAATTTCGGGCTCTCCTCAATAATAAATGCAGAGTACCAGTAGTCATATTTTGATATGCTGGATCAGGGTTATATTCAAGAAATCATCAACCTCTAACAAATGTCAAAATATATCTTGGCATCACAGACAATTGCGCTGATCGGTGAATTATGACATAGCTATTGGTAGGAATTTTAGTGCCAAAGGGTAATTGAAACAACCTTGAGATACCACATGTGATCCAATCTAGTTAGACTTTGTTGATGGAGAGGTTCTAGATTTGCTTTGCTCAGATTTCTTTTTTTATGACAAAATTGAGGGTTCACACTATAATTCAAGTTAATTCTCAGAAAATCAGTGCTCCAGATAATTTTTTTTTATGAGGAGTACTATACTCCTCCAAATTTGTTCGAAGGAGTATCGCTTGTCATACCAGGAGTATTAACGGTTCTGAAAAACTTCTGGTCCGGACAAGTTGTTGACGCACGGACAAAGGGACGTACATGCCGATCACAAGATCCGCACCACTGTGTAGTTTCTTGCCTGAAGTTTTTGCGCATAGTTCTACAACTCCAGTGACTATAGAGTCTATAATCCTCCGCACTAAATTCTGCACCGTCTCCTCGGTAGATCTGGCAAAAAAGGAGGTTATTTTGCGTGTCCCGGACATCTTTAACCGAATCACACATGATGTGATTGCTGCAGTGAAAAAAATGGCTGCTCACTATAGCAACGGTACTGTTTCCGGCAAGCTCTCCAGTCTCCGTGCAAGGGTATTGCTGATGAACTATATGACAACAACGTAAAACACCCCCGGAGACAGATTTGTCTCCCTTGATATGCCTTGCTGAGATCAGGAGACCGAGTCAACGGATTGACGGCATCGTTTATTAGAGAAATTTTACGCATTGATTTTGGCGATAAGGCGTATCAGCTATTTATCGGGCGTATTTGTTACGCCTAGATTTCAGCATGCATGCGTTTTTGAACTTTTTGTAGGCGTAAATTACGCCAATACGCCCCTTATCTGGAGCACTGGAAAATATTATCTTGCCCTCATAGAAGCAGGCGGTGCACTGCCATGTGACTAACCGCACAAGTTTTGGTTCATTAATAATCATGGCACTTGGATATCTAGAGAATATTTTGAATTCATGATAACTGAACTATTTTTGACCTGAAGTTGCAAAATTTATGAAAAATGTATGTTTATTGGTTCTTTCTTCGAATAGTAGGAAAAGCTGATCCACATTTATAATACTTAGCTATCAGTTAGTTAAAACCCCATCCCAGGTTAAACAGATAGGAGAGAGGCCAGGAGAATGAACTAGAGCTCACACACTGACCAATGCACAATCCTGTCATTGATATTGGGGTGAGATAGTATTGTCTAGGATAAACTTGGATTATAGTGCAAACCAACCATTGGAAACTTCATGATCATGATGATGATGGTACAAAATTTGAAGACATCAATAAAATAAATAGATATGAAAAACAATGTCAACATATTGCATACATCGATATTAAAGATAAAATGCTAAGGTTTTCATATTTTATTTCCTTTTTATACTATTCATGGGCTTAAGTATTTTGTCTCCTAGTAGTTTTAGAGAAGTATTCAAACTTTGCTATCTGAAGCTCGGCCGATTTCAGATTTGAAATTCGCATCGCTTGTGTTCTCTCATTTGACGCTAGATAGTGACATCACACCAGACCACCTGGCCAGACGTCAATAATTGAAATGTTCAAGTCTTTGACGAGTTGGTCTGATGTGACACAACACACAAGGCAAGCTGAGCAATGATAGTTCGTGATAAGTAAATAGAGCAATATTTGTATCATCATTCAACCTATATAAATATAAAAAAAGAAGAATCTAAAAACCTTTGCATTTCACCTTTAATACGTCAAGAAGAAGAAGTACCTGTGGGAAACAGCCTATCGTGAACTTCAAAGAAGACTGGATTTTTCTGCAGACAGTAGACAAGTGCACTCTCCCCAGAGTTTGTGTATATTTTCACGATGTCCATCTCCTCTTTGGATGGCACTAAGTCAGCCAGTGTCTCCTGGCTCAGTATGGGATACAGCTTTCCTATCTGTGCCCGTAACTTCTTTCTAAAAACACAATTTAGACATTTACACTACGTGGCCATAGTCACTTTGTATACATAATCAACAAAGCTAAGGCATTAAAGCACTTGTGATGTCATCCATTTAGATACTCAAAATATGATAAAATATTACAAGGATACTTGTGTTAGCCCCCATTACTAGATCAACCATGGATACATAAACAAGAGCCTTTGGGCTTCAATATACGCCCTGACTGGAGTGAGTGAGTAGTAGAGTTTAACGCCGTTTTCAACCTTGTTTCAGTTATATCACGACGGTGCCTACATGTGCCAGAACACGAGAGTGCTCACAGTTCCTATTACCTGGTACACTGATCAGCCCAGCCAGTACAGCACCCATCCAAGTATTGACCAAGCTTAATGTTGCTTAACTTCGGTGAGGTATGTACTGTAGCATGAATTTGGAGAGCCTAGCCATGATTCCTTGAGATATTGCAGTATGATAAATTAGATCTGGGTCAGTCAAATTGGAAAGGTTTCTAGTCAATCATCAGTTGCATACATGTATGTAATAGGAATTTAGAGATGCCGTGTAATCATTCAAAAGAAATCACCAACACCAGATTTTGACCTTGATAAAATAGATCAAGGTCAGTCATGGTCAATAGGTTCCAGGCTCATCACTAGCTGCATAAGCTTATGTTATATGAATTTGGAATGCCTGACAATAATCCTTCAAGAGATATGCTAACAAGCAAGATGAACAGACAGACGGATAGACAACACAGGCAATACCATTTGGTCACAATTGATCAAGGGGTTAAATCAATAAAATTCTTCGTCGCCATCACAATCCACATCTTTGAACTGTACAGATAAATGATTGAGGGGTTCTGAACACAAACTGTACATGTTGGTTGTAACACACCTATACAGGAGGGCAACTTTTCTGTTTACCTGAGCTTGTCCCCCTTCACAGCATGGGTATTAATGACACATGTCCCAAAAGGTAGGTACCCTTGCTTTCTCACTCAGGCTTTCCTCACTGATAGATAGCTCAAAAGCTCTGATTGTTCTAAATGATCACGTCATATCCCATGGACTAACTCATCGAACCGTAGTGATGCATGTCAATGCCTGTCATTACGCTTTAATTAACACCCGTCGTTACGCCATTGGGCTTTAACCATTGAAGTGTGACGTCATCGCCAGGAGTGACGTCATCCCCAAATTATCAGATTATCAGTTGATTTAGGAAGGTAGGCCTACTTCAAGGTTTTGTCATTTATATCTTTCCATTTGTAGAACTTCAGCAAGTCATTATTTTGGACATTGTTTTATATATTATGTTTTTTAACATAGGCGATGTTGCGAAGTAAAATCTGCTTTTTAATTATCAAGCCTCTAATGGGGAATATAATGTCCAGTACTTTTTTTTGAGCCATATTTTTTTAAACAACAACAAATTGTCTGAGATATAAAAAACTTACATGTAAACCACTGCTCATGTTTGGAAGACTCCAAATATATTATTAAAATTAAAATCGGATAATTAGTGGATATGCTATCAGCTACTGACGACCGACGAGTTATACTTCCGATGACTGCCTAAGATTTTCCGGAGATAAAATAATCTCGTTTTCCGTCCAAATAATGACAGTCGCTGTTCAGTCTTTCATTGTGAATGGGTCAGATTGATAAATTGTTCAATTATTATTTCTTCTACAACTGCTCAAATCAATTTTTTTAATGCATGAACGATGATATTTACAACAATTCAGCATAAAATTGCGGCTTTCGTCTGCTGTACTCTCTCGTGGGCTAGAGGTACATGTACCTGAAAACTCAAGTTAATAACTGCTCCTGCACGTGCAGGAAAAGGTCACGCAACCTGCGAAACTCCAAGGATCTTGATCCCAGCATTAGCCAGGTCAGTTTTTGTGTCTCTCAAGAAATTACTTTTATATAAAATTAAAATAAACCGTGAAAAGCGTACGAGAACTAATCCCAAGCCCGTAGCAGCTTCCGACCAGTAAGCGAACAGGACCAGTAAGCGAACAGGTCCAACTAAATGAGGCAAAATACTAAATCCTGAGGAATTAAAAATACACAAAACTTATAATTGTTCAACTACTTGATTAGTTGGTTATTTCTACTTACGAAACTGGCTCGTTTGTCGCCCGATTCTGTTAGAAAAAGCAGACGACAGGTCGCTTGGGAGATCAACAAATAAAATATTTTGAGATTTGCATCCTTTGTACAAACTGACAGAAAGTCAAATCAAGATGGTAATTACACTAGAAGTTGGAGAAATTGATGGTGAATCTGACGATATCTGGGAAAAATAACTTTTTCTTTCGTCATCTTTGACATCGGCAAAAGTTTTGATGCTGGTGAGGGCGCTACTGTGGATTTGGAGGGGACAAGTAATGATTTGAGTTATTGCCCTTGTTTTCTCTCATAATGTGGAATGGCGGTACTTCATACTGAAATGACTGCTCCCTCCGACGTAGTTTTTGATGGTAGGCCGCGGCTTTATGATGTTTTTCACTCAACGGAAGTCTGTTTTACTGTGGATAAGTACTATATTTGCACAACAATCTATTCTCGACATACAATGACCAATATCCAATAATAATGTATCTCTAAATGGTCGAAAAATCGCTGACAAGCAAGTGTTCGCTTACTGGTCCAGTATCACCATATTTTTGGAGATCAAATCGCTCTATTTGAAATCGTTCCTCAGTCAAGTAAATTGCTGCTGGAGAATATAATCATACCTCAAAATAATTAAGTTCGGTCCTTTGTTTTCTGCCACTAGTTTTTATTTTAATATTCAAATCGCATTTCTGAAAATTAAAATCACTCAAAAGTGTTCGCTTATTGGTCCACCAAGGCTACAGATAATATAACGTTACAACAACATCAACAACATTCAATCTACTTTTCTCACATAAAATCAGAACAACATGGAGGTTTTTTTTAGGGAGAAAGGCCAAGAACTCTTCACCTATCAGATCCTTTGATGGCTGTTTGAGATCTTATCTTGAATGGCTTGATAAACATGATTATTTTGAAGATTTAAAATGTTTCAATCACTGACAGCATGGTATACCGGAAGTACACTGAATCGCGCATGCTAAACTAGATTAACGTCGATTAGCCAATGAGATCAAGTTTTATTAACGACGAACCAATCAAATTGTAGATATCATTGAGATTCGGAATTAGTTGTTGCTAGCAACAAGAAGCTGCAAGTGTGTGGTGAGGAAAAAAAATAAAGCAGAAACCACCAATTTATTTCGCCCTTGTGGGAATGATAGAACCTTGCTGCACATAGAAATTGACAATGACGGACATTCTTTGTAGATGGCTCAATGATGAGCTACAAATAACGCAGCAAGTCGGTGAGTTATTTAGCACTAAAAAAGGGGAACCTGCCAATTTAAATAACAACAACAACAACAATACAAAACTACTGTAAAACCTGTTGAACAACCACAAATGCAGAAATATTAATTCCAACCAGAATCACACACAATTTTTTGTCTTCTGATAGTGGCATGCACGACACTCGGATCAAGGCAGGAAATCTGCAATACTTCCTCACACTAAATTAATATATTGCTCAACGAATACTGACCTGTGCGCTATTCAACCATTTTTACATAACCATATCTGCCAATGAGTTTCAGCAATGAGACTTAAAAACTGAAGTTTGTGCAGCATTCTTATACAGCTTTCCTATTTTATTCCAAAATTTCAAGAAAATCGATTGGCTTATTTGGTGGGGTTTTGTGCATACATCGCTTATATAGCATAGGCAATGTATCTACGTTATTGTGCTTCATAAAATCAGCTGATTCGAAAACAAATGTGGATACGATTATAGGACTCTCTCCCCCACCCACTCAACCTCCCATCATATGATACTCCAAATTCAAAGACTAAGCGTTCATATTGTTGCGATTTTATTCCCGTACCATCGAAATTATTACCCAATAAGGATCATGTCCACCTGTGATGTACTCATGTGAGCCTGAACTGCCCAATGTCCAATAAAATACAGTGAAATCTGTGAATACCGACCATGCTGATGACCAGATTAGAATGCCAGTTTTGACAGGTTTATCAAGGTTCAAAATTCCTTACTGTACATTTAAGTATTGGAACCATGGGTAGTGTTCGTATTTGGAGGTTGGTCAGGTTACGCAGTTTATGGTATTCACAGGTTTCACTGTACAATATCTTGATTTTTCTTCATTTACTAATAACTGAATTACAATATGAATTTTGCAAGAAAAGGTGAAGTTTATCTCCGCTTCACTCATTCAAAGTCTGTTTGGTATTTCTTTGTTTAAAAAATGTCATAGCAGCTGGGATTCCAGAATCAATATGCAATGGTACCATTTGAATAATAATGCAGCTGTTTCTTGACAAATTGCCTGTGCCATATCTCCCAACAGCAGCTGTAACTGCATGCAATGTCTCTATGGTCTTGCCTCATAATGCCTGACAATCTTCTCTGTTGAATCGTTTTGTAGATCAGAAGACTTTTGCCAGGGATTTTGCCTCAGGGTTTTTGATCGGAGAGGTGCTACACAAATACCAGCTCCAGGATGACTTTGACCAGTTCTCTCAGTCCAGGTGAGTTAGACTAAAATTGGAGTCTAGGCTACTAAAAATCTCCACCCTTCCCAATGACGCTATATATCCTAAAAGCTTGCATTATACCACACTGACAGGATATAGCCAATATTCCAGTGGATACTTCAGTTCAATATTTTAGTCCATTGTGTTATGCAACAAAAGAGAACAATAGTCTGTCTGGGTACAATGAAGATCGGTCTACTTTTTTTGCAATTTTTTTATTTGTATGGTTCTTTTATTTTACCCATTTTTCATGTTTCAGAACGGCAGACTCAAAGCTCAACAACTTCACGCGGATCGAGCCAGTTCTACATTTGCTGGGCATCCCGTTTGACACCAATCTGGCACGGGATGTTATGACAGAGAAACATGGCATTGCCACCAGACTTCTGTACCAACTCTACATAGCTCTCACTAATAAGAAGAAGGCGAATTTGACAGGAGTTGCCATGGAAACCATGAGACCTGCAGCTCCTGCAAACTTGAACGCCGTCGAAAGTGGACTGTACAAAGAGGTGAGCAAATTGTATCTTGATTTGCATTTTCACTCGTCACAGATGTGCACAGCATCATAGCAGAATAGATGTTCTCTCCACAAAGGTATAATCTTCTGTCCATAGGGAAAAAAAATACCACAAAGAAGAAATAAATCTGTATTCCATTGATTTCTATGTTTGCCTGGAAACTTGGGTGTTATTATCAATATCATTCAAATATTTCTGCAATATTTTCTAGAGATTAAAACATATAACTCCTCGGCAAACTGACCTGAATCTTGAGGCGTTGGCAACCCGCTTTCATGAGAAGCAGATAGAAATGGAGAAGACGGCATTCAAGAAGAGATTTGAGGAACAGGAGCGACATCATCAGGCCATACAGTCACAGAGACAGATCCTGCTGGAGAAATCCAGGGATGCTCGTGACAAGCAGAGCGAAATGATCGCCAAAATACAGTGAGTTTTTCACAATTTGAATTTAGGAAATGATGGTTGGGGGACAAATATTTGGTATATATTCTCAATAATGTTCGCAAGATCTTCTATTCATAATGACATCCATATCGCAGTCAATGGGACTGAATAGGATATATTTCTTCTGGGGGCGCATGCCAGTTGCATCAAAGAAATTGTCATCATCATTTAATGGGCCACTTATATTTTGTAGTTCCCAGCTATATTTTTTGAATAGATTTATCATCATCTGTCAATTTTGTACATCAATGGTCATCATAATGTACAGATCTGGATTATAAATTCAAAACTTCTTACCATTGTCCAGTGATAAATCTGTCCAAAAAAATACTGAATCATATTCTGCTTCTTGTTAGCATGGCAAATATTCAGACCTACCTCATTAAAAAAAAAACCTCTGCCTCACATGCACTCTTGTTTTCAGTGCTGCAGCTGTTCATATACCAAAGCCACCCCCTGGTCACTCCACCCAAGCTCAGGCTGCCAGAAAAGCAGAACGTACCAAGAGAGAGGCCCAGGTATCTGAGTTATCCTTAATTCTTTCTTATATATAAGCATCTGGACTGTCCTTGACCTATTTTCAAATATCACGAAGCTCAAAATTTGAACATCAGTAATATATCCTAATAAACAATTATTTTGTTTATAAAAAATAAGATTGATAAATATCAATCAACATGATTGGATAAATCATTCAGCTACTCTCTTGAAGTTTTCAAACAGTGCTGCCTCGAACTCGAAGAGCCTTGTTGAATGAATTTGAGTAGTAAAAGCAATACGCGCTTGCAGACAGCTAGGTTATCCATTGGGGGACCCGCTAGTTACTCAGTTGGTTGCATTCGATGGAATTGAAGTGGAACACCTCCATCTATTTTGCCAAGGAGAATATAGATCAGAGAAATGAGCATTAAACTCATCTTGAGATGGTCTTTTCAATTTTTTTCTAAATAAGTTTTGAACAGTTTGTTCTCCCGTATGTTACTGATCCCTTCCAGCTGCAATTGTGGAGATATAAAAAATTTACATGTAAACCACTGCTCATGTTTGGAAGACTCAATCATAGAGTATCAGTAGCAGTTTCAGGGTGAGTGAGCGAGTTAGGGTTTAACGTTGCGTTCAGCACTATTTCGGCCATATAGTGACGATATAACTAACTTATGATTAGCTTGACATGTGTGACTATCCATATACAGTCATCATGTAGAGGAAATTAATCTTCCCCTCGTAGCAACAGACATGGTACAAAACTCATTCTGCTCATCTCACCATCTGAATGTTGTGCCAGCAGCTGTAGTAAGCCGAGAAAATGAAATTCTGAATTGTGCCACATATGACATCCTTCACAGCTTTCTGAGAAGTGCCATTGTCACTGCTTCCATTACATCACTGGCTTTGAAGGTGACACATCGTCATTGTACAATGTACTTGCAATATTTCTGTATTTCAGCAAGAAAAGATAAAACAGGTGAACTAAATTTTATCAGATTATTCAAATGATTTGTTCTTTTGCAAGTTTGGTTGAATTTTTATTGCATGTATAATTTCTCACATTTGCAATGACGTATTTATATTTTCAGCTTCCGAATTATGATTTGCATGTGATTAAGTTCTTGCCTTCAATGTTTGTATCTTTTATTTATTTTTTATTTTCCAGCAAAGAGCAATATCATAATAATTGAATTCTAGATTTATCTTGAGCTTTTTTCCCTTGGAAATTCATGAATGGGGATTGTATGGACTATAGTATTGGATATTGATTCTGTCCCAAAAATGAAACAAATGAAAGCTTCATTGGTTTAATTATTTTGATGTAATATATGGGACAGTAAAATTGAACATAATCCGATTCCCATTATCATTTGCAACTTCAGTCTATTGGCTTAATAATGAGTTCAGGCCATCCAGCATGTCCAAAATATTATTCGTGTTTGCCATAAGAAACTTTAAAAAAGTTTCAATCTTTTGGTTTTCTTTTCACTTGTTTAAGTATCACTCATCTTTTTTATAGGGATCTTGAAAATAATAAAATATACATATGCTGATCTAAACTTTTTTTTATTCACAAAAATATATAGGTAGGTAGGGCTAACAGCAAACACAGAATTTATTTTGAGCGGACTCAGTTGCAAATATGTTTAATGGGGATTTTTTGTTGGGACCATGTTATTATATGTTCAGATCTACTGTCTGTGCCTTCGTACAGCTAAAACAAAAACCCTGGTAAAGAACTGACAATTGTAAACAGGATTTCCAATCTTGAGAAATTATATTTCACTAAAGTTTGAGATTAGCAAGTTTTGACCAGAAATCCTTCCCGTATTTCTTGTTTTCAGTTTCTATACATTTTTGAATATCTTGTTCACAGCCTTTTTGTTTAAATTTTTTGTTCACAGCTTATTATTGTGAACTCTTATCTTTTGTATTGCACTCAGCCAGCCAATCTCTAATACTGAAGAACTAACCCTGTGGTTGCTCATTAAAAAAACTGTGATAATGCAAAAAACTGACGGTTGTAAGTAGTTTGAATAATTAAATTTTTCATTTATATCTTATGCATCAGCATGTAACATAAAGTTTAGAAAGTCCTGATTATCGGTATAGTGAAGTAGAAATCATGTGGTTGGACCAGATTTGACATGGAGTGGTTTCTCATCAATTGTAGAGCACCATGGAGGCTATCAGTCACTTTGAGAAGCGTATGAAGCTGGTCTTACCACCGTCCAAGTTAACAGGAGATGACGAGTCCAGGTAAGCACTGGCAACTGAAGCACCATTATAGGAAAAATAAGTAAACTTGGTTGGAATAAGTAAAGCCTATTTCACTGTTGCATGGTCTTCACTGCGAAGTTTGAAACTACTGGTGTAGCAAAATGGTGAAACAATTTCACCCACATACCATAAATTAAATTTGAACACTCAATCATCCCTGCAAAATAGCCACATGTTGCTTGCCCATTATATTGATTCATCAAGCTTCATGATTCTTTTCCTCCAATACCAGGTTTACATGATCCTATGGCTTTCTGTCTTCTCAGCCCCTACCCAACATTTGGTCTCCAAGCATTATCAGCTCTGGTCCCCAAGCACTTCATCAGCTCTGTTCCCCAAGCTCATTATCAGCTCTGGTTCCCAAGTACATTATCAGCTCTGATCCCCAAGCTCATTATCAGCGCTGGTTCCCAAGCACATTGTCAGCTCTGTTCCCCAAGCTCATTATCAGCTCTGGTTCCCAAGTACATTATCAGCTCTGTTCCCCAAGCTCATTATCAGCTCTGGTTCCCAAGTACATTATCAGCTCTGGTCCCCAAGCACAGTATCAGCTCTGGTGCCCAAGCACATTATCAGCTCTGGTCCCAAAGCACATTATCAGCTCTGGTCCCCAAGCACATTATCAGCTCTATACTTTGTTCTCTGTTGGTGATTCTGACCTGAAGAATTTGTCCAGCTGATATTTGTTTTTGAACCCCAAACTGAATACAGGTTGAACTAAATGCACACATTCTTCTCATCGCAGCGAAGGCACTGAAATGGACATCTTCTCTGCGAGAGAGGATGAAGACGTGCTCATAATGGACATGGTGGAGTACATCAAACCAAAGTCTAACGATGATTACATCGGTAAGATTAGAAAGAGGCTCCATGAGGACTCGTCCGCTCGACAGGAGAGAGAGAAGAGGAGGAGAAAAGTACTGGTAGATCAGATGAGAGCTCATGAAGAACAGGAGGTAAGGATTCAGTACCAATGTACATGTACACTCAAGAATACAGTGAAACCTGTGAATACCGACACCTGGGTGGGCCTCGGTGGTAGAGGGGTCTGAGGTGCTTCACTGGTGACCGCTAGCCTCACACCGCTGAACAGGCATGGGTTCGAGCCTCGCTGGGGCATGTGTGGAAGTTTGCCAGTTACTTGCCCATGGGCGGTGGTTCTCTCGGGGTACTCCGGCTTTCTCCACCAACCAGACAGTCAGTCACCATATGAGTGAAATAACCTTGAGTGTGATATCAAACCAAAATCTCCCAACCCCTGATTAAACCGACCAACCTCTAAATACGGACCTGATCCATGGTCCCAATACTTAAATTTAAAAGTGTTATTTTGAACTTTGATAAACCAGAACCCTGTCAAAACCAACACTATAAATCAGGTCTCAAGCGTGGGCAGTATACACAGGTTTCACTGTAATTCTGGGGATTAGTTGAAATAGAAAGAAACTGGACAGCGATACCTTCAAATGAGACAGAAATGTGAAACAGATAAAACATTGTTTTTGGGCAGGTCTGGGCAGTCAAGAAATTGGTAAGTATTCTCATTCAGTGAGATTGACACTTGCACTGGCAGTATGAGTTGTGCAATACTTCGACGACAGCCTTGTCACTGATGCCAGTGTTGCTTCACTTCATTCACAGCCTGATCATGCTCTCTTTTTGTCTGTTCCATCTTGGATAGTAGACTGTTTCAGGTACATATCCACAGTTGTTGAATGTTTCTGAGAGGCTGTCCGGCGTCATTGCTGCAAGACGCACACCTGCATCACCTCTGTGTTAAGTTCTGTGGGTTGGAGATTATAGATCTTTGAAGAAGATTCTGCAGTTCACAAGCTGCTACTTTTGTTGCTTTTCACTTTGCATACATGATGAAAATTGATATTCAATGAATTTCCACCTGATCATGACATGTAGTCTAAGCAGGAGATAGAGATATAGCTGCCCCAATCACTATAGGTACAAACTGCAGTGCACTCCCTCACATTTGATGTTGAGTGTTTCTTGACATGTGAGCCAGAGAGAATGCTGGATTTAGGTGATTCGACAGAACAATGACTGGCTTAGATTCTCTCAAATCATTTTTGTATTTGTGCAGGATAAAGCATGAGAGGATTGTCAATAAACAACAATAGATATGGCACTATCAGAAGGGCATTGCTTCACCATATTTACAACCTGTCTCACACTTTTCTCTTAATATTTCAAGAATCTTTGTCATGTTGGTTAGGCGGCGGGGGGGAAGTGGTGGCGGATGATGTGATTTCTTATATGTGTCAGTGTTCTGTGCAAGAAATGTCGATGGTATGATGTGCATTGCCATGATTTCTTGACAGGGATCGTTTCTATAATACCTATTAGAGACCCCAGCGGTTCAGTGCTGAGAGGGGGCCATTCGCACCCAAAGACCCCACCTAGCGATGCCATTGGACATTGCATTGGGAAAAGTTATGATCTGGTGAAAGACATAGATGTTTCAATAATCAGCCATTATTTCTTCCAGGAGGCACGTCGAGAGGAGATGCTGGTGAATCGCCTGATGAGGCAGTCCCAACAGGAGAGACGGATAGCCGTACAGCTGCTGCAGGCGCGCCATGAGAAGGACGTGATCTGTAAGAACAGGATGACACGCGAGAAACAGTATGAGGAGAGAAGACTGAGAGACTTTGAGGAGGCCATGGACAGGGAAAATGTAAGTTTACTTTGGAAAAATTCTCATACGATCAACTGTGAATGTAGGTTTGTCTCTCTGCTGTTTGGAGAAAACCTGAGAGACCAGATTGGACGATCCGATTACATTACAGCGAAATATTAAGCAGCCAGTCTCTTGCCACAAAGTAGGAGATTAATATCATAAGCAGGTAATGAGGATGTCCTTAACTGCTCAACTGGTTGTTTATTTAGCGATCAGATTAAATTCATACATTTACAATTCAACATAAGCTATTAAATAAGCTTTGATGTCAAAACTGTGATGAGTATTTAGCATTTATCCATAGAGGAAATGCACATTCCCCACAATGCCTCTTCACCTCTCGGGAAAAGCTTCTCTCCGGCGATGCTTGCTATCAGTGAACCAGATAATAGGTGTGTCCTTCACTACGGAGAATAATAAAAAAAAAAGATAGAAATAATTTGTCTTGATACAAGGGTGTAGGCAAGGAGGTGAACGGGGGGCTTGAGGGGTCTTCAGCCCTCACAAATTTTACCAGTCAAAAAAGAAAAAAGAAGAAAGATACAGTCGGCAAATATAGCACAGAAGAAAATGTTTGTCAATCACATATCTTTTTCAATTGTCGCTTAATACAGGAGAAGTAAACTTGTATCAGTGTATTTTCATGACTATTGATCTGTTGATCACCACCATGACCACTGTTATAAGACATTTTGGCACAAATTAAAAGTTCAATTGTTAAAATCTTGCATTGCTCAAATGGTCCCAATGATCTTCAATTCACTGTCATTTTTGAAAAAAAATCTTGCACTGCAAGGGGCGTCGGGCAACCCCACTCTCAGACTCGCCCCCTGTGAAAGCCCCTCCCCCCCAAACTTGACAACTTGTCTATGTCCATGTGATAGCCTTTATATTACTATTCTGGGGGTTTGTGTTTGGTTCCAGGAAATGGCCAGGTTAGCCAAGATAGAGTATGAGGAACAGACACGGAAAGATCAGGAGCTACACGATAAGATAGCTGCTGAACGGGCTGAGGAGAAGTACCGTAAACACTATGACTCCTGCATGGAGGTCTTACAACAAACGGTCGACTTCAGCTGTAAAGTGGCCGAGTATAGGGAGCTCACTGACAAGTAAGCGGACCAGTAGAATAAACTTAGCAGTACTTAATATATCAGATTAATTCGGGGATGTCCGGTACCATAAGTATATATTGTTTCGTTGATGTTTCTATGTGGACAGTTATCCCACTTTCAGCTTAACCACATAACATGGGTAGCTACAGTGATCTCTTTAATAATTCAATCCCCCCTATCAAAATTCAGTATTAGGGATGATTGAATTGTGATAGGAGAATTGAATTATTCGAGGGATTATCGTAGTACTGTACATTGCTTGCTCATCTTAATGTATTAACTTCATTTTAATAGTAGTGTACCATTTTTCCTCATGTCAATGTACAAAGTTTGTTTAGTACTGTACAATGTTTATCATGTCATTGTGCAAAATTCATTTGATACTGTACCAAGTTTGCTCATATCAATGTGCAATTTGTAAGTGTTGTTTTCAAAGATTTTGACCGGCCAATTGTTTGACTGGCTGTAATTGTCTAATCTGTTTTGCAATTTGCATGCCCCATGATCTGCACAAATGCAATTGGAACACTGAAAAACATTACTTCTCTACTCTCAGACTGGTGCCCCCAAAGTTGTGGCGAGAATGGACAAGCCTGTTTGTGGCGGGTCAGCCTCTGTATGAAGTGACTGTGGACGCTGTCCCGCCTGAGATCACGCCAGAACAGATCCTGGAGGAGGAGAGACAGAAACTATTGGACGAGGGAGATTTTACTGAATATAAGGTACAGGCATACAAATAACCTTTCAAACTGTCACCTGTGTAAATCAGGTGTCTTCCGAGGCAACAAAAGAATGTGTAAGAGATTTGATTGATTTATTGATTTGCTGGATAAGTTTTAGTGTGATTTTGGTTTTTGATACATTTTGTGTTTCATGGTTAGGGCTGTTCGAGAAAATGATCCATGGAGAAGGGGAAGACATCTCTTTCTGACCCAACCACCATTTATTCTATCTCACTAATGTTTAACGACTGCCACCACACATATACCATAGAACTGAAAAATCTGTCTCCCGTTCCATGTACTTTTTGCTGGAACGGCCATTGGGTTTTTGATAGATTGTTAATGTCCCATAGATGTAGTTTAATATTGCTTGTCGTTATATAGTTGAAATATTGCTGATGAATGTGATGTTAAATTCAACTCTCTGTCTCTCTCCTGTACATTATAAACCCTAGAGCGCAATTCACTGGTTTGAAATCTGCTTTCATACTTGTTCCATAGTGTTAGCCAGAGACTCATCCCTGTTCGCTAGACAGACAATTTTAAATTTAGACAGGTAAAAGTTTGATTTTGAAGATTTAACATCGTAAAAGTAGGAAAATTGAGAAATGGTCAGGCAAAATGTGGCAAATTGGACAGATTGGATCTTTGGACAGATGGGTAACAGTTTGATTTTGAAGATTTAACATCATAATAGTAGGAAAATTGGGAAATGGTCAGGCAAAATGTGGCAAATTGGACACATTGGATTTTTGGACAGATGGGTAACAGTTTGATTTTGTAGATTTAACATCATAATAGTATGAAAATTGGGAAATGGTCGGGCAAAATGTGGCAAACTGGACAGATTAGATTGGGTAACAGTTGGATTTTGAAGATTGAGCATCATAAAAGTAGGAAAATTAGGAAACGAACAGGCAAAATGTTACAAATTGGACAGATTGGATTTTTGAACAGAAAGTTCTTATATGATCTCTATTTCCCTTACATGATGTATAATCTGAAGTCTCTCACATCTGGATGTGATTAAAATATTAGGAATGTTTGGCATGAAACCTGTCTAAACCAACCATGTTGGGACCAAACTTTTGTGTCTGTTTTGACAGGGTTCTGATTTACAGAGGTTCAAAATAATGACATGTGATCCATTGGGACCATGAGAAATGTCGGTATTATAATTCAGAGTTTGAATGGTTTGTTGAGGTGTTGATTTAGACAGGTTTTGCTGTACACATAACCTGATTGATCATGATATTTTTCTTTTCAGAACATGGTTGGAGAGTGGCAGCCTCCTGAAGGAGGGGAGATAACTGGTCCACCACGTAACAACCCCATTCTGGGACACGTCGTACAACGGCTGTTTGACATAGTACACCCTCCCTCGGTAAGTATCACATGTTCTGGCAAAATGACTTGATATTCACTGACAGAAGCTTTCTTTAGTACTGCTTCGGGACATCAATAAATTTCCGAATAAGAATACGTGAATGTTTTATATTCAATATATTTCTTTATCACTTATTTGCCTTTGATACTGGACCTTTAGCCCCATTGCTAATATGGAATGACACCGTTCCATATGATGATATGGATTTCTGCCCTCGCGCGTGGGCCTGATATCGGTTATTCGCCCTTGGACTGATATCGCGCACAAGAGTGGTTTCCCCTCACGGAACTCGTCATATTCTCTCTGCAGTCTGACCGAGCGCAATTTCACGCTTTTCACCTGGATCTTGCTACGTATTTTATTTTGTGAGGTATGCGTAATACTCCGATAATCGATCCTAAATGTTAAACTTTTCGTGACAGTACATGTCATGCTTTAACTTGTGTTTCATCAAAATGGGACAAAGTTATTTTCGCAAACATTGGCTGCATTTTAGCGAGGGTCCAATTTTCCTTGAACAGTTTCATGTAATATAAAATTTGGGCCTACTTGTTTTGTCAGTTACGGTGCTATCATTCATCTATAAATATGTGATAAACAGATTATGATATACCCATTTCCATATCGTCCTTGGCATCAGCCCTCGGCCCCATATCATTGATATGGAGGTCTCGGGCTGATACCAGGGCCGATATGGAAATGGGTATACACTAATCTCTATTTATTGTCATGGTGCCTGATAACAAAAATGTATTCCCGAAATGAAACCATCAGATTAATTATCTGTACCTCAGATGATAATGGCATTTTATTTGAACATATCATGATCTATCATGACAACTGAGCCACAGTCTTCATTAACTATCAACTACTATCAAATGTTTTCTTTATATTAACACCATATTTCAAATCACCTTTCAGCCTCCACCGCCCGCGCCCCAATTCCCACCATTTCCGATCAAAGCTTGCATTCTGGGAAAGGTTTTCGGTGGGAAAACAACTTGTATACAGAAACTAGCTGAAGGTACGTAAATCAAGTTATATTTTGTGATATTGACACAGGGTTCTACTTTGAGGATGATGAATAACACCACCTGCACATTTGACTGGACCACACAAGTTAAATCGAGTTAATCTGGGTAAAGAAGAATTTCATTCAGCTGGCCTATAATGCCATTGTCGATTTAAACTCGGGTGAGGCTCAAATAACCTGAGCAGGGTATTTTCAAATTGAAATTGGCAACCACAGTCAGTCGGTGACATCTCCGAACAAGATTGACCCCATGAATGGGTGTACCCAGCTGTTCTGATAAGAAATGTAAAACCGTTGAATTAGTAACGAGGAATAAATATGGTATGGATTGCCGATTTAACAATTTGTGTGTTTTTTCCTGTTTTGGCATCCTGCCGCTCAAAGTGAGTAGTTTTAAAGTTTTCGACTGTATGCTGCCCGCTGAGATGTTCACATTCTCGCTCCTCCAGAGGCATGCACCTACTGTTCCTCTGTCTGAAATAGTGCACCTAGTGCATATTTCGAGCATTATTTACGAGTACATATATACACCGCAAGACCTACTGATAACGACCAATCAAAGGCCTCAACTTCAGTTGCAATTCTGGGATAACGCGCAGATGCATGCATGTTTGTGTACAAATAAAGAATTCAAATTTCAGCCATGCCCACACATAGTAACTGTAACCGATCCAGGGGTCCTTTTATGTGACAGCGTCTACTAGAGAGCTAGCATAGGGCATCACAGTCACCTCGATAACAATGGGATGTTCAGTAACCTATCTTACTTGACTGTCAAGTATCTACCACATCACACATGACTATATCAACTATCATGGGTAGTATTCCTACGAAGTAGGCTACCATCTGCAAATTGTCCGGTAATGAGTGAGTGAGTGAGTGAGTGAGTCAGTCAGTCCATCCGAATCCTTTCGTCTGCAAAATAAGGAGAACCGTTGGCAGTAGAACCTTGATTTTTGGCATGAAGGAGCATTAGGGGACTCTTGCCAGCAAGTTCTGAGCTGGTCTACTTTTGATAAAAATTTCTGATGATTTTTGATGAAAATCACTAGTGATTCTGACTTTAGCTGTGCCCATCTTAATATAGGCAGGATTTCAACATGGGGCGTGAGGGATTTCAAAGTGTTCAGTTCACGTCGGAGTCCTGATGCCTACCCTACTTCGTAGGTCCCGTGACGTTAGTCACGCTGCAATGTGTACATATCTAAAACAAATTTTATCTCAACTGCTTTTATCATACTGTAGGATCACGACTCTAATTTCTTTTCCGCTGTGTTGTACCATGCAGGTCTGTATATTATAGTCTTTAAGTGAGTTTGTTGTCACTATTCCCATTTGCTACAGAACACCGACTTGAAGTGCTGAATGCTGAAGAGCTGATCGATGAGGCTATTGAGGCCTTCAAACAAGGAGAAATGGAAGTCTTACCCCCTGTAAGTATATATGGTGGATGTCCGCGAGAGCAATTCTTGGTTTTAGAGGAAGGATTTCACCTCAAAATTTCCCTATATTATGCATATGCACATATGTTGATGTAGGATCCAGCCAGTTACCAGCAACCATATCCAGGGCTGATTGTCTGCACACCATCCCCGCCTTGTACAAGATAATATTAACCCTACGTTCCACTTTTCATTGTCATTCTGTGAGCAATATAAACAGATCTTCCTTGAAACTTGAGCAATCAGCTGAAGAAAGTAGCTGTTTAATGGCTTAAATCCATTGTTATTTTGTCTAATGTACACTCTCATACTTCGGTGAAATATACAAACTACGGTAATTCCCCTAATAATTCGATCACCGGAAGTGCAGCAAAAATGGCTTAAATCTGGAAATATTCTTGATGGCACCAGCTACAAAGTGTCCCATTTTGTCATTATATGACTTTTCTTCAATTTGAATGAAGCATGGGAATGCTACTTTTTCTCTGTGTTTGAATAAGAGAGTTGAAAAGTGAACTTCCTGTGATTGAATTATTAGGGGAATTACCGTAACTTAGAAAGTGGTTCAGTATTTCCGTACTTTGTCCTCGCCACATAAATGGGAGGAGACTATGGAAATGCTGTTTCTTTGTATGAACGCGATATCTCGATAACAATAGGAGCTAGAGACTCAATTTGTGGCACATTGCTTTCTTATGAAGGCCTCTGGGTTAAGTTC
Organism: Hanleya hanleyi; assembly: GCA_036873755.1. Lineage (NCBI taxonomy): Eukaryota > Metazoa > Mollusca > Polyplacophora > Lepidopleurida > Hanleyidae > Hanleya > Hanleya hanleyi. The sequence continues at coordinate 9,220 of JAVTVY010003050.1, read as the reverse complement.
ACTCCAGACTGAATATGACCTATTTCCAAATTGTCACAGAGGTCAAAATGTGAATAATAGCCATATTTCCTTTTGAATACAACTTTCCGGCTTGTGATTTATTATAACCTGTTTGTTTATTCCTTTCAAGGAAACGGAAACATTGGAAGAAGAAACTCCAGGAGAAGTGCCAACACCTGCAGCCTCAACTGATACACCTGCAGCTGACTCCACAGGTATGATTTCTCTAAAGTTGAACTCTTTCTCTATTTATAATGCTTGTCACATATTAGCAGGATATATTGTTATGATCTTGTCAGTCTGGATATCCTCCCATCTGTCAATCCATAAAAACGATGATTTTTCCCGAAGTTAATTGAACTTCTGTCAAATTTTTACAGTTTGCTCATTGGAATATTGTAATTAATTTCTATGTTTGAGAAGTTGATATAAAAGGTGTTTATGCATAGCATTTTAATCCTACACAGGAACTCCGCCAGATGGCGCTGTCAAAGTTACCACAGATGACACGCTTGCGAAAGATATTAAAACTCCAGATACCAGTGCTACTAAAGCAGGTCAGCTGAACTTTGGTGTCGTCTACATACATTTCATGTTGTAGAGCTTATGGATAACACTGTTGGAATATATGAAGAAATGTCACAGGAATTAAAATATCAAACTTTATATTCATGAAAAGTTCCAGTTAGTTTTCTGAGCTAATAAAATGCCATTCAGTGAGTTTATGTATTTGAGGAACTCTAAATTTGAAAAATTCAAGGAGATTCTTCCCAAGCCCAATCTAAGTAAACTTAGATGTCTATTGTAATATGAGGCCTGGAGAACTCCTCCATGCTCTCACCTCAATTCCTCGTCCATCTATTTTCATGTGCTCCGGGTCAATTTTGTGTGCATGGACTGGAAATCGTGGTGCTCACTCAATCTAATCCTTGAGCTCTAGAAATAATCCCCACCTGCGTACAAAGTCCATGCACTTGGACAAATTTTCACCAATGTCCATGGTCTTTCTGGGTCCGCTTGACCCGAATCTTGTCTATGGAAAGCGGGTGGTGGGGTTGGTACAGGTTCCTGTTGCTCCAATCCATTCTGCTGAGAAGCAACAGGAACTGGATGTGATGTCTAGTACCGTAATATCACTTATCTTTACTGCACCATGTAAGCGTCTTGTCTGTGTCTGGTGTGCTGTCCTCAGTGTTTTATAGGGTGGATGGAGGGCATCTGGTTCCATGCTGCTTGGAAAAATTTCTTCTTTGAAGTAGCAGAAACGCAACTTGGCTGGGTGGTGTTTAGTTGGTTCATCGCGATATAGCTGAAATATTGTTAAAAGCGACGTTAAATTCTATTCACTCACCGTTGTCTATGGAAATAGCCGGAGACTTCAAGCTGAACTGTAATGGCGGAGAAGAGTCTGTTCTTCTCATTAACTTAACCACCATCACCTCTGATACCCAGGAGTCGAGAGCATAGAGAGCAATGTTTATGATCACTCATGGGGGAGAACTGGTTCGAGTCCTCCACGGAACTTTGTCCACGACCATGAAATGCTTCACGAGAGCCAGGATTGGATGGGGCGAGCGCTATGATTTCTGGTCCATGCACACGGAATTGGGCCAAGCACACAGAAATAGATGGATGGACAAGGAACTGATGTGCATGCGTGGAGGAGTTCGCTAGACCTGTGCATCTAACATTGGAGCAATGAACAATGTATGCATTCAGATAATGCCAGATAACACGAGACAGATAAGTGATGACTCAGTTTGAGCAAATGATGTGACCACATCTCTTTAGCACTGTTTGTATGATGGCCTTGGCTGATCTCCCGGCTAAACATGTCTACTACAGATCATTTAATGTAGACTCCTGAAGCCAGGAAATCTCGTACATCATTAATAATCAACCAAATGATTGCCAGACTAAATATGTTCCATCATCACTAACACTATTTCAAGCCAAAAACACCAAAAACATGCATATTCATGAGACGAGCTGACTTTTATTTAAACCGCCAAGCGGGTGGTTGGGTGAGTTCAGGTTCCTGTTGCTTTAATGCATTTTGCTGAGAAGCAACAGGAATTTGATCATGTGATGTCTAGCACTGTAATATCACTTGTCTTTATTGCACCATGTAAGCGTCCTGTCTGTGTCTTGTGCGCTGTCCTCAGTGTTTTATAGGATGGATGGAGGGTGTCTGGTTCCATGCTGCTTCAAAGATTTCTTCTTTGAAGTAGCAGGAACACAACTGGGCTGGGTGGTGCTTAATAGTTGTTTCGTTGTGATATAGCTGAAATATTGTTGAAAGCGACGTTAAATTCTATTCACTCACTCACTCACTTAAACCGCCAAATATGCAGCGTCCTTGTGAAGCTCATGCTTCTGATTGGCTGAAATCCTTAGTGATGTGCACTGACAGTCTGACATCAGCACTTGACCCCTGTGCTCTGAACGGAACGAATGGCGATCAGTTGAGAGTATGCGACAATTCACATCATCAAAGGATTAGTACATTCGACAAAGCCGTTTACCGGGACCCCGATGGTTGAAATGAAAATGGGAGTGAAGGGCCTGTAACATAATCGGTGAGAATGCATGAGTGTTCCACACGTACAATGTAAGATTTATATATCTAATAATTAACATCTTATTGCACTGAGATTTTCTAAGCCATGAAGAAATGTATACATCAATTCTGTATACAGGAACACCGAGTGATGCCGCTCATGTTGATACCCAGAGTGTAACACCTCCAGACCTTCCACTGTCCGGCAGTACCAGTTTACCTGCATCATCTAAAAAGTCCAGCGAGGTCAAGGAACAGGAACCTGTCAAGGCTGAGGTAAATATTAATGCAGATTTCATTAGATAATATTTCACTGCCATTGTCACATGCCTAGTAACGGTATTAAACAGTCTAGATGTATAATTTATTTTCACCGCTCAACCCATTTAGCCTTGGGGCATTGTCATTCATAATGTACATCTGTTCACCCACTTGTCTGTCTCTGTTAACAGCATGCATATCTCAAGAACAGCTCAATAAATCTTAATATCGAGGGGTTCTCAGTGCATTGGGCAGTTCACGTTCAATAATATTATTATAATTTTTTTAAATGTGTTTCTGACAGTTTATCTCCTGAGAATCTGTCATTGCTTCTCAGCATTAGCATTTGAACAGGAAAGGTTATATATTATTAGGGTCCTGACAATATATAATACAGCGTTACTCAGGTTTTTAATTGCTCCCTTCTACAAAATTTTATATGTATATTATGTTTCTCTGTAGCCCCAGTTATCAGCCCGTGCCAAGCTAGGAGGGAAAGCTGTGAAGTGTTTGAAGCGAGGTCGTCCCGTAGAGGATCCGATTGCTGTAGAGATTATCGTGGAGGCCATCAGGTATTCAAAATTGTCATAATCTTTCCTCAGAGGGAATTTGTAACCCCCAGTAACTGATGAACATTCAGCTTTTATAGCTCATATACACATCTAGCCATTTCTTTTCAGCCTTATTGAGTTCTTACTTTTTATACGCCCGTCAAATTTGACGGGACGTATTATGGTATGGCGTCGTCCGTCCGTCCGTCCGTACGTCCGTCCGTCCGTCCGTCCGTTAACTTTTTCTCGTCAACGCAACTCGTCCTAGAGTTTTCAGTGGATTCTTTTGATATTTGGTCCACGTGATCGGTACCATGTGTAGATGTGCATGAACATTTTTCGGCCCGATTCGACGTTTTCTTGAGTTACTCCCCTTGATTTTGGTCTGAAATCCTTGTATTTGGCACCTACTGTCTTCGTCAACGCAACTCGTCCCAGAGTTTTCAATGGATTCTTCTGAAATTTGGTACACATGATCGGCACCATGTGTAAATGTGCGCGAACTTTTTTCGGCCCGATTCAACGTTTTCTTGAGTTGCTCCCCTTGATTTTGGTCTGAAATCCTTGTATTTTGCACCTACTGTCTTCGTCAACGCAACTCGTCCCAGAGTTTTCAATGGATTCTTCTGAAATTTGGTACACATGATCGGTACCATGTGTAGATGTGCATGAACTTTTTTCGGTCCGATTCGATGTTTTCTTGAGTTACTCCCCTTGATTTTGGTATGAAATCCTTGTATTTGGCACCTACTGTCTTCGTCAACGCAACTCGTCCCAGAGTTTTCAATGGATTCTTCTGAAATTTGGTACACATGATCGGTACCATGTGTAGATGTGCATGAACTTTTTTCGGTCCGATTCGATGTTTTCTTGAGTTACTCCCCTTGATTTTGGTCTGAAATCCTTGTATTTGGCATCTACTGTCTTCATCAACGCAACTCGTCCCAGAGTTTTCAATGGATTCTTCTGAAATTCGGTACACATGATCGGTGTCATGTTTTTTCGACCCGATTCAACATTTTCTTGAGTTACTCCCCTTGATTTTAGTCTGAAATCCTTATATTTAGCACCTACTCAGCTACTGTCTTCGTCGTGAATGCAACTCGTCCCAGAGTTTTCAAATGGATTCTTCCGAAATTTGGTACACATGATCAGTATCATGTGTAGATGCGCATGAACTTTTTTCGAACCAATTTGACTTTTTCTTGAGTTACCCCCCCTTGATTTTAGCCTGGAATCCTTTTATTTGGCACCTACAGTCCTGAACGAAACTCATCCGAGGGGTTTCATTGCATTCTTTTGAAATTAGGTACACATGATTGGTGCCAAGTGCACATGTGCACACACTTTTTTCAAGTTGAAAAGTTACTCCCCATGATTTTGGTCTGAAATCTTTTATTTGCCACCTACTGTCCTCGTGAACACAACTCGTCTCAGACTTTTCTATGGATTCTTTGAAATTTGGTACATATGATCGGTACCATGTGTACATTGTAGATGTGCACAAACTGTTTTTGAGCTGATTTGATGTTTTCTTCAGATACTCCTCTTAATTTTAGTCTGAAATACTTGGCACCTACTGCTAGTTTGGCCCCATTCATCAGGCTGATGAGCTTACTTTTGCAGCTTTTCGTAACACAAATCTTGTTTTAAAGTTACTGATGCATACCCCCCCCCCCCCCTCTCCTCGATCTGACTTCCAAACCTGCCTACACCACTTATACAACAATGATGGCTCACACATGTACAGTATTATGACAAATGCAACAATACGAACAACATACAGTCCAGGAAGGTTCATTTGTATGGTTAACCTTTGTCTATAACAACATTCAGGAGATAAAAATGTTGTTTATCGACTGTATTTTTTACGGGCGTATTTTGGGTTCAATTGAACTCTTGTTATAAATTCTCTGCTGAATATCAAGCTTACATTTTACAATGTCAGATGAGGTCCGCACTGTGGTGGCCTTGTGATAGAGCACTCGCCTCGCAAGCGGCAGGTACCAGGTTCGACCTCTGGCCGAGTTATACCAAAGACTTAAAAAGTGGAACTGGTATCCTCCTCGATTGGTGCTCAGCAGTATGAGGATAAATCAAGGACTGTTGACCTTGTGTCAGGATAATGGGACTTGGTCGTCGTGATATGACTAAAAAAAATTTGAAAGCGACATTAAAATTCTACTCTTACTCTTACTCTACCCACATACATGTACATGGAACAGTATTGCTGTTGTAAGACGATAGTCTGTGTCAATGATTACCACATCTGGCAATCAGTTTACTTAATAATAACACCTCTAGTCCCCACATGTTGAGCACGGTCATTTGAAAGTTTTGCTCATAAATGTTGAGAATATGGTCAAACAACCAATGCACTCTGAGAATACGTGACTGAACACTTGTTTACCTCCCCTTATTCTAGGCAAGTACCAGAAGGTACAGGCTGGATCCTGGACGGTTACCCTACCAATTATATACAGGCCAAGCTGTTAGAGAAGGCTCTAACGGGGTTTGACACGACCAGCAAGGAGAATCTGACTGAGAAAAAGACAGTTGGAAAGGCTGAGAAGGGGAAGAGAAGGTCCTCCCTGGTTCCTGACCCCCGACCAGCCCCACCGCCACCTGAACCCACCAGTGGGATAGACGTTGTCATCATGCTGGATGTGCCAAATGATACCTGCCTCAAACGGGCTGCTGGGAGATACCGTGAGTGCAGGCATACTTGCTGTAAATTTTGGTCCCGGATAAGTCACAGGAGAAAAAAATAGTAACTTTAAAATGCTGCATGCTCTACCCATCCTACAGCAGGTCCTGTTGTTAACTTATTGTCCAGCAAAATCTAAATAATCTATTCCTTTTATAATATTTGGTTGTATTTTCACGACTGATTACATTTCTTCTTTCGTCGATTAAATTTAACATAGTTCTTCTGGTGAATAACGATTTAAAAACTGAATTGGATACATATGAATTAACTGAGGAATTACCGACATAATCTTTGAACAGAGGCCATTCAAGCAGAGCAGCAATATCACCAAGAGTTCCGACCCCCGCCAGAAGGCAGCGCCACAGGTGTGGGTAAACAGGAGAAGGTGGCCGCTGTAGAAGATCTAGCTCATGACCAGGAACAAATACAGCATAGGTCAGTATGATCTCTGCCATGGAAATACCGAGAGCAACTGCAGTGTCAGTTTATTTTCTTCACAATATTCAGAGATGTGCTTAGTCTTATGGCAGAGTTACATGTGAATATTGCTTGCAGACGGTGACTTGAGCCTAAGAACTTCATAAGTGTTGAGAGCTATATAAAGCATATTTAAGTAAATGAGTTTTCTAATGCAGCACTAAATGAAATAAGAAAGGCTCTCAAATCTAGCTTTTGTATGACAAGTACCAAGAGCTATTTTTCATCCAACTAATGAATTGAAGCTGCTTTGTAAACAATCTAGCCCCAGAACTCACTCTACCTGCGAAAACTGACCTCTGGCCTAGTGGATTTCTGGGAGCGAAAACGGAAACGTCGCACCTGTTTGTTTACTTTCTTATTTGTTCTTCTTTTTATGTGTTTTGTACTCTGTCTCAAATGGGATGCTCAGTACAATAAAGAATCTTATCTTATCACGCGCACAATTAATTTTCGGCGGAACCAATCTCGCATTCGTATATTTCCGCATTGGCGGAAATTAGCCCAGTCGTTGAGTTCTGGGGATAGATTGCTATTATTCAACTAAACATAGAAATAGTTTTGTATAATTTGAGTGAATTATGTTCTTATGGTTAAAATTAACTGAATTTCACAATAAAATGCGATTGGATCCCTTGATTATCTATGGCACTATTTCGTAGCCATAGGTGGGGATTTGCGCGTTCTATGTGAGAGGCTCGTTCCGCCAATACGGAAATAGCCGAACGTGAGATTGCTCTGTAAACTGATCAGAAATGTGCATTTTATCTGCTATGGATGGGCACTGCAGGAGTACAGATGGTACAGTAAGGCTGGATAAAATAAATTACTACTTTCATGGGCATTGCCTCGTCATTTCTTATTTTTCTGATTTCTGATTCTACACATATAAATGATGTTCTTGAATGTTGTACCAAAGACTTATAATGTTTTCTTGATCTTCTTTTGCAAGAGATAGTACTTTTGAAGGCTGACTGTTCAAGCCAAGCAGCTCAAGGAACATTGTCTATATTTGGGATTTATGAAAGAAAAGAAGAAAAAACCCTCTCACTTATAAAGTTTTCTTTAAAAAAATTCTTGAAAAGCTCGGGTTACTTTTATTCAGACACTCACATCAAGATATACTGTGAAATCTTATGATTTAAATGTGACATCTGATGATTGTATATCCCTTCTCTAAATTTCTTAGGATCACAGGTTTCCTGGACTCGTGGGCCAAACTGGAGAAGTGGTTCAACAAGTTTGGTAATCTGCGAGTCGTGGACGCCAGTCAGGATGCGACCGCCGTCCATCTGGAGGTAGAGAAGATCCTGGAGGATACACTCGCTAAGGTAAGCACGGTATCCCACAATGCAATGCGCCATTGGGCGAATTTGTGACTCGATGACATGAAAAGATATAGTGCATCATAGGAACAGTGCATTACAATGGGGTAACAACAATTTGAAGAACGTCCAAATTGGGCTCAATGGATTTACAGACCGCCTTGGCCATTGTGATATGTTTGTAGCTGGACATATCCACGTTCAATGCGACATTTCTAAGGTAATGCCAGCTGGCGTCACTATGTAAAGCATAATGTCCTTTGTTAATGACATGATACTGTCATCTATGCAATTGTTCCGCAACATCACAGTTTGATATTGCAGTGAAAATGTATCAAAATATAGCAACTTTCCACCCCAAAGTGATGCATTATCAGCAACCGTGAAGGGGACAATTGTGGACTGACCAGTCATTCTAATTTTCCAGACATCATAGCAGACCTATCAGTATGAGATTCACATATTTGTCATCTGTATCATGCTCTCGTGCAGCTGTATCAAAATCTCACACGTCTGGGCCTTTCCGTGAAATCATTTTTTTATCTCGCCTTACTAAGTAAAGGTGAGATATTGAGAGGGGGAAAGAGGATGTCGCCGTGGCCGGTGTCGAAAAGTCTGTGTCCCCTGCCTGGAAATGAATGGGTTTTTGGTTTAGCAAGTTAAAAAAAAATCTAGAATAATTAGAAAAATATAAAAAAATATAAAAAAATATGGGGGTGGTATGCCACCTGGGCCTACCCTGGGGTACTCTAATGTTAAAATCCCTATGAATGAGTTTTGCGTTTAGCTGAAGTGCACATGTACATCTGTACTTGGAAAGTTTCTTGCAGTTGTCAGCTGTCATTGGATGACAAGTGAAACTTGCATACAATATGTTTCTTGGTGATAAGAAAGGATGTACCTGTGCTATTTTTGAGAAATTGAAATATTAATTTTTCAAAATTATGGCAAATGAAGAGTTTTCTGTTTAGGGTAAATTGTACATGTAGGCCTCACATGTATACATATATATGTACATGGTAACTTTGTTGCAGTTGTCAGCTGTCATTGGATGATTATGAAACTTGGTACACATGTTTCTTATGATTAGAGGATGTACCTGTGCTATTTTTGACAAGAAATATTAATTGTTCTCCAAATTATGGTAAATGAAGAGTTTTCTGTTTAGGTAAATTGTACATATACATGTCCATGGTAAGTTTGCTCCAGTTGTCAGCTGTCATTGGATGATTATGAAACTTGGTACACATGTTTCTTATGATAAGAGGATGTACCTGTGCTATTTTTGAGAAGAAATATTAAATTTTCTCAAAATTATGGCAACTGATTGAGTTTT
>JAVTVY010003049.1:0-32789 GCA_036873755.1 Hanleya hanleyi | reverse complement strand
AAAAAAAAATGTTGAACAACGAATTGTTACTACACTATATATTCTTTTATTAATTCCGTTTTATTAGTCATTTCAAAGTGTGTATGGTCATTTCAGTTGAACGCGTTTAGAAATATCGGCAAAAAAACGTGGCAGCGACATATTGTTTTCACAAGTTCTGCTAGGAATTTCGTAGCGATCACATTTCAGCGGTGATTTCGGTTACCCTTCCTTTGCCACTGTTTACCTCCTGTGCGGAGAGTGTGTCGGTGTAGACAATTGCGTAGAACGATTTTTTTTGTGATATAAATTTTCTCGATACAGGAATTTAATGATTTGGATATTTATGGTGTGAATATGTCATAAATCCACCGCACTCTTATGCATTCTTACTCTCATTCCGTGCTGCACTATTGTTCACAGGTACGGTGTGAATCTCTCGCCGCCATGTTTTCTTCCCAGCGTGACGAAAGAAATTTCAGCCTTGGTATGTTCGTGTTTCAGTTGTCCAAGTTGGAAAATCTCTCGCGTTGTCATGAGACTCGCTCACGCGACGGCTTCGCCGTCGCGAGCTGCGCACGTTATTACACTGACTTACAGGCAGCAAAGGTGCCAGTAACTTACGGTAAAAAATGTATTAATATTTTGTTACTGTAAATTAGTTATCTTATACCAAACAGATAATTCTGAAGGAGGCAACCACGAAGTAACAGAAAAAAAAGAGATAATCCTTTCTTATCATGGTTTTCCTGACAATATGACTACTTATTGTCAGTTTGTGAAGGAGACACACCTAACAACTATTGAATATGGAATGTTGGAGAGAGTTCGACTATTCCATACATAAAATTATAAATTCAGCACTCGATTTTAGATACATCAGGAATATATTCACGTCAATTTCATTCGTATAAATGAGCCCCATTATCAGGTTACGTAAATTCGAAAATTAAAATGGCCGGAAAAATGTCTTTTTAACTCCGACACACATTCCGACAAGAGGTACGCCCCTTTGAACTAAAATGGCACGGATTAATATTTTTTTATATAATATGACCACTTGGGATATCCCCTTATATTATACCGTATAAGGTATTTTATGTATCATTGCATTACTCAGCTCAGTAAAGTTAACTCGTAAAAAATGGTCGCCATGATGACGTCACAGTGGCGTACCTTCGAGGAAGCGTTTTTCAGCTTACTTTGGGACCGATATTCGAATCTTATGTTTTTCGATGTTTCGCTTTCATAAACTTATAAATATTATAGACAATAATTAGTTTTGGTCAAATAAATTACAATGCCCAGATAAAATGCGAAAAATGACCTGAAAAGCCCGAAAGCGTGAGTTTCTAGGAAAACGATGCAGATGTTTTAAATTTCCAAGATTATCCTCAACTCAACGTTTTATTCGAATGTGCTCAAAATTATCGCAATGTGATGAGCTATGAAGGCGCAGAGTTTTTGTCTACTCTGTTTCTGTGTGCACGATCAGAGTTAACTGAGAAAGGGGGTGGGGCGAAGGGAATCCGCCTCTCCCCAGCCAAGTTATAAAAACTGTATTTAAGATATTTGTTCACTCCACCGGCAAGATAATTTTAATCTATGCCATGACTCTATATGACTATTGGGGCTATCGCCCAGGGTGGATGTAGATTTCCAAACTGGTGCAAATTCTTTTTATTGCCGCTGAAACATCCCCTATAGACATTCGTTTTTTCGCGCCGAAGAAGGGGGTAGGTGTGTATATACGGCCATATTATTCCTATTAAATGTCCAATCTTTCTAAACGTAGTAATAAATTACTCGCCATTAACAGTAAAGTCATATACTGTCAAGATTTGTTTCTCTCCTCCAAGTGTATAAGGTCACTCGGGGAGCATTTCCAAATGCCGATTGAAAAACTAATCATTACCAAAAACGGGGGTATGTGTGTTTAAAATGCTACATCACTTTTATTGCTGATCAAATGTAACTAAAAACCATCCTATATTGCTCAGTAGTGCTTAGCACTGTTTTCTGATATCAAAGGTCTTGTTTGTATTCCAACTGTATGGTGTAATTGTGGATAGAAATTACATGTCAAATTAACGAAAAGAAACTTTCTTGGAAATATGGCTTGTGTGGTATTACACGGTCATATTTTGCTTATTCAAAGTCCAATTTTTCTGCAATGTACTGCATTTTACGCATTAATGTCAGTATGATATATACAATCAACGTTTGTTTTTTTCAATCTATTTGGCAAGTCAGAAATATGAAATCCTTTGGGGGCTACAATCAAACCTTTCGGAATATTGTACTATATCCTTCTATTAATTATCTATTTTGTCCATATGATATCATATATTCCTTCGCATCTGTTGCATTGTTTTAATTACAACACATATAAGGGAAGTGGGAAGAGGTGCCGACATACTGACAGAGTCACATGACTTCACAGTATAGTCTTCCGGTTAACCTATTCTAAAGCACATACCAAGAATCTAACGATTCGTGATATGTGTTGTATCTCAGGTACGCTTTTATTGTACCTGTTCATGTGGCAATTTGGATTATATGACCACACGGCCCCTAGCACCGGCATAAGCAGTATATAATATCAAAGTTACTTAAAAACTTCCTTCAGAAAAAAAGATTATGTACGAAAATACAGCCTTAACTACCTTAATAGTGGTTTGATGTCTCTCTACCAGCTATTTGGCGGTTTGCCAAGTGAAGATAGATAACCCTCCTGAAGACGATAGTGTGGTGCAACAGAAGTTCACCTGGTGTCCGGGAATATTCACTTTTTGGATTTCAGTAATTATTCAAGGACTGTTTTTGTGTGTTTCATTCACGTTATAGATAGACATAAGCATGGTTGTTTGCCGTTCCAAGAAACACGTCAAATTAGTCCATTCCATGATGGAGGTTCAAGGGATTGTTCGAAATATCAAGAGTTTTGTACCATCTTACTGTTTTTATCAATTATTCGTACAATAAACTGGTCAATCATCTGATTCTGAGCCTGAATCAGTGTCTGATTCCGATAGAGGCAGCACGCGGTTCTGGCACGTTTCATTTCACTAGCACCTCATCGTTCTGCAGTCTGTTTTGCATTGACACTGAGTGAATTCCAAAACCGCATCTGGAGCTGGTGACTAGCATCCGACATGGAATAAGACATCATTTCTCGTCTGTTATCCAATCATTGCCGTCTGGTGATGGCAAATGAAGGAACTGCACGTGAACATGGGTCCAAATGTACGCCTGATAATTGACTCGTTTCAAATGTTGTTTGATGGCGTCCATGGTAGGAGGTAGTCTGACACTGCGTAGGTTCTTCTTGGAGAATAGTTCATACCTGACCTTATTCAGACAGTCACAAGTTTTCCCGGAATACAAGATGGATACTAAGACAATAGCTGATTTTTCAGCTTCTGGGGACACGTTAGATAGATTGCTGCCCAATTCTTCTAATCCCGGCATGATAGCTTGATTCGTCTTCAATGACTTTACCCACTTTTGCTTCCCAAGACAGCTGGAAGCACATCTGGAATCACTACCACTCAAGGCGTGAATAGTGGGAAGTAACCGGGACATTTCCTTTCCAATGTCCTGAGCAACTAGGTGTATGTGGGAGAACCTCTTGTTTCCAACTTCCATCTTCAGGAAAAACTCATCCAAGTAAAGCAGTAAAAATAAAATGTGCCCATCATTACAGCATCGATGTTATTACTCCATAGCAGTACCTGTTTTATTACATATTTTTTGTCGTGTGGTATACATGAAGAAACAATCGAGAATCCGCCTCTTCGTGGTCAGATTCCAGGTTTCAGCTCGTACATACTGTCCTTGAATGATTTCTACTGCTTTCTTCGAATCATGGAACCTAAGAATACTGTCTATCCTGGCTGGAGCTTTTTCTGACATTGTTGTACCCAATCATTCATAAGAAAGTTGCCTATGTTTGACTTGTTTAGGGGATTGGACAGTATCTTTTGGCGTTGTTTCGGTACGGGTGTCTGCCTTGTTGGATTCCGGATTTCTTGCATGAGAATTGAACCCCGTCTTGACCTTTCACCAGGCTTGATGGATAGAACTTCAGAGTAATTATCACCAACAACAGCTGTGTAACGGCAGTTCGAGAAGCTGGTCAGACAGGTCTCCAAATGTCAAGATGTGGGTTTTATCCGTACACACCATACGCAAAACTATCATCATATCAATCAAAGCCAAGGTAGGCTGTTGAGAAGCGGCGAAGTATCTTGTTCCAGCCATGGAAGTAGAGAGCTCTTCTTTGTCTTCCTCATCGAACCATCAACGCTGAACAGTGTAAGAGGAAGAGGGGCAAGCTCATATTGCAGAAGGTTCGTGAGATCAATTTTACGAGACTGTGCAACAACAGCAAATTCGCTGAAGATTTTTCTATCAATATTCTTTACAAACTGCGACAGTTCAATTTCCTCATTTTGTCGAATGTTGCAAAGACTAGTTGCCACTTCCTGCGGAACTGTTGATGTGGCTATGTTTATCAGAGGCTGTTTGTTCTCTGGAGTAGCCCCTTCCTCAATAACGAACGGATTGACCATTGACCACATGTTTTGTTGCTTCCTTGTGTGTATCCAAGGTGGATACATTCATACCGCTCATCAATTTTACATTGGCTGTAACTGCAGCTTTGTGGTGAGCAGTGAGGTAGTGTTTCATCAAAGCGTTAACTGCAGCTTTGTGGTGAGCAGTGAGGTAGTGTTTCATCAAAGCGTTGTCCTTCGAGCACAGGTGACGATATTTACCACAATCTTTGTTGATGGATTGCTCTATGGCCAAGTCCTGCCATACTCCAGTGAAAGGTTTCCTGTTGTGGTGAACACAATTTTGATCACCTGACACAGCCTCATAGATCTCTGGTTCTTGCTCTTTCAAGAGTTTTCCCTCTATCCAGTTGATGGTGCCCCATTTAGCATAGTTGCGATGTCCACACATGAAGTCCAGAGGAAGCATTTCAACAAATGCCCCCACCTGCATATCCCTGTTGCCATCTCTGGTAGCAGCAATAAAATCGAGCAGACGTTGGGAAAACTCACTGGCATAGTTGTCCCAAAATGCGAAGGTCTCCGACGACTTTCTTCCAATGGTTGCAAAGTAATGTAGAATTGCATTCGGTGCATTTGCTGCGTGGGTAAATTCTTGGACCGTTTGCGCAATCTCTGCTCTCTCTCCTCCTGCTGATGTTCCGCCCTTCTCTCAGGCTGAACCTCGGCCATTTTGTCAAACAACTGCAGAGACAGTGTCGCCTTTCGCTCAATATCTTCACGCTCAAATGCTGTCAAAGATATATCTGTTTCGTCTAGCCATTCACTGAAGGCCATCAGCTTCAGCTTATTCAGAGCCTCATTCATCAGCTTATGAATGCGAACCCCTCTATTGTAAGCTTTCCCTTTCAAAATGTGGCTAACAATATTTGAACCATAAATGTTGGCTTCCACTATGATATCCTCGAAACCACTCTCATCTATGACTTTGCCTATGTCACCCATGAAATTCATGGCCCGGTGCATGCCACCCATTTCTAGATGATCAGTTTCAAATTCCTCCATTTCTCCATTTTCTCATTTGGGCTTTGCTGTGAATGGCTTCGTCATAAGTGACACATGTCCAGTCCTGTCCCAGAGAGAAGAACATCTGTTGGAAGGTTTCCATCATTGTATAAACTGTGTTGGTCTCAGTCGCAGAGAAAGGTAGCATCGGACAGTTTCCAATTTCCGTGGCGTCGACGTCTGTTTTGGGGGTAACTGTAGCATGATAAACTGTCCATCCTGGCATTATCACATTCTCCTTTTGGAAATGTATACAAACAGTTTGGTTGGCACAGAGCGGAGCAGCACAAACCTCTGATCAAGTTGCTTCACATTTGCATGTTCCCCAGAACAGGCCATAAACGATTCAATGTTGACCTTTCCTGAGAGATGGAGAGGGTTCGGTTGATCGCCACCATGATTTGGACACTGAAGAAGTTTTGGCATGACGTCTTCCTTGTGGGTGCTTCTAGATCTGCTGCTCGTCTCACCAAGTTATTGATAAACACCAAAGTGCCCATCTGAGCTCCCAATCTATGTTTGATAGAGAACCATATTGACTACATTATGATGCAAGCCCTCTAATGTTTCAGTTGCCCTATTAAAGTTGTCGCCCGTTCCTCTTGTGATCCTTCTCGACATCATGTTTGCTGGTATCCCACAGTTAATATTGGCTTGATCAACAGCCCATACTATGTCAATTCTTTCTAATTCGTCATAACTGATGCACTGCCCAGGCTTATTCAGCAGTCTGACAATGTCCTTGGATTGCGTAAGTTTGTGAACTGCAACACCAAGACCTACATGTTTGGGGGTTCTGCATCGTCCCATTGGGGCCATGTATTTTAAGTCTTGGGATAAGAACAGTACGTGACGATGAACAATTGGATCTGTGTCTCTTATCTCTGCCTTGCCCACTACCGGTGTTCCAGAAGACAATGTATTGTGGAAGAATAAATGACGCTGTCATTCACAGTAGCCTCAGCAGTTTCGACGGATGTGTCTGCCGGATTCAACGGGAGATGTGCTACTCCCTCATCTTCACGGATCAGTTATCGCAGGACTAACCATGTTTGTGGATCTGCTAGACCAACGTTAGCGTCCATAGACACACCTGCCACAGCTTGAGTATCCCGAAGAAGCTGCTTGAGGTTTGCATCAGTGTTTATGGCATCATGCAATTGGATGGATGTACCTACCAAAATATCAGGTTTGTAGGATGCAATACGGTGGAAGGTTGCAAAATCACTGCAGTTCTTCTCAATCCTAGTTTTGAGTTTGTGTTTGCTGTACGTGGAGCACTGATCAGGTGGTAAATACTTCACAAGTTCATCCCGGTACCTTGACAGGAGCTCATTTGTATCGAATCCTCTTCCATATTCTAATTCGGTCTAAAGTTTCTCGGTGAATTCTTTAAATGCCATGTCGTGTGGATTGTCGTGTGTAGATGATATCCGTTTTGGTGTGGCAATATACGTACTATGGCAAAGTTTGTGGTACCTGGCTTCAAGAGCTATCAGCTTTGTAAAGTCCCCTCCAACCCGAAGCCTGAGATTATCATCTCCCCTTCTGTCTGCGGTTGTCTTAAGCGTTTCTCCGAAATTAAAGGTAGACACTCCAAAAAGGGTTTTATCCTTGTTATGTGATTTTCTTTCACAGAAAAGGCATAGTTCTTTGAAGTTGAAGTTCTGTCTCTCCTGTCGACTATGTGAGGTTGAGGCAACATCATCATCATCATCATCATCGTCATCATCAGGATGCAATTGTCTGCTAAATTTGTCGAACTAGTAAAGCTGAAATAATAGTTCTGATGCCATAACAACTTAGGGGAACTGGAGTAAAAGCTAAGTTCGCCACTTTCATCTGAGACGAGGAAGGTTTTTAGGTTGTATTGTTCACATGGACCGCATTCATTTCTAATCTTCAAGGCATTCATGAATGCCCTCATACCATGCGAAGAGGCTTGTCTTACTTTTTCCTTTCCTTGTTTCTGACATATTACACATCTACTCTAGGCTTCTTAGCCTTGGATGATAGCTTTAGTGGACTAGGCTTCATCTAAATAAAAAATATACAGTGTTAATATATATGCAGCATAAAATAGACAGTTAAAACGGTCAAACATAAATTGTCAGCTGTCTGATTCTGTGGATATTCGGAGACGACCTCCAAGTTGAATACGGTCGGAAGTCAAAGGCAACATTCAAAGCTTTATAGCTGAATACCATTTTTACAATTGGTGGGTGATATATGATACCTATCAGATACACTCGATAAATAATAAAATCGCAAAGGCCGGTGGAGTACATGTACACACACAGACCTATTTGGAAGAGGATTTTTTCAAGTTTATATTTGTACACGGACCCCAGTCGAGGTAATTCTGTTGACATACAAGAATAAGTCTTGATGTTATTCGACACTGCCATTAATACGAAGCAAAAAAATGAAAATCATACCGATTCGACCATTAATGGGGAATATATAGCTGACTAATTACCCATAACCCATTTCTTTAAGAGGGAATATTTATTCTGCTAAATTAACATTTGAATACTACCGCCAATTTCATAAAACGGTTCAAATAGAAAGATGAAGTTAGGTAATAGAAAATATTGCACACCAATACTGAGTAATATATTGCGGGTTTTGGATAGATTGAGCCAGTATTAAGAGAGGTATAACCATACAAATACACATACCCCTATATTTTGGAACGAAAAATTTTTCCAGTGGAGATTTCTATATGACCCCCAAGTGACGCCATACAGTTGAAATGAAAAAGAAACCCTTGGTTACATTTTAATCTGCTATTTATTCTGAGTAATATATGAAAAAAAGTTTTGATTGACAATATGAAAGATACGGCGTTCTCAGTATACCTACCCCTTTTTTGATGAAAGAAAACTAATTGCTACAGAGGAAATTAAAATTGCAATAAAAAAAATGTACCACTTTGGACATCAACATCCATCCTGAATGATACCGCCAATGGTCAGAGGAAGCCATGATATCAATGAAAATTATCTTGCCAGTGGGGTGAACACTTTCGCCAAAAGCTGACCCTGACTCGGACTATAGGTTCAACATTATTTGATTGGGGAGGAGGAGGGGGTAGAGGAGCGGGGTCGATTATCTCGTGCTTCGAAACGGAGAAAAATAGAGAACCGAATTTTCATAACCCTCCGAGCAGGGACTTCAAAATTCAAAATGGGAACCATGTGGGAGTACCAGAAAAGCGATGTTTTCGGATTTCGTCTTTTTTTGGGGAGGGGGGGGGCTCATGAAGGTTAAGCAAAACGTATGCCAATTTTACAGTAACAGTGATCAATGTACTGTATTTTATATTCATATCAATTATTTTAAAAACATATACAGTAACTTTACTGTTTTTAATGTAATACAGTAAATTACTGGTGTTTCTACAGTATTATATTGTAATTCTGTTTTTGCAGTGTTACTGTGAAAGAAAGCAGTAACTTACTGCATTTCTACATCGAAAATTTACAGTATGTGACATTTCCTTTCTTCAAGTCTCATGGTTAGAGTTTCCTCTGACACGGAAGAAAGAGTTACGGTACGTTCTAGTACGATTGCTGTCAAAGATGAGAAGAAAAGCAGCTCCGAGACTTATTAATGACACAACAAGCGTGGTAGCCTTAAACAATATATCTAGATATGAAAGAGCAAGTGTACTTTTGAAATGTGCCCTTAGAATCAAACGCCCAAATACTTTAGAATAGACGGTCGAGATATGATGAAGTTTATTATCATTACCCATGATCGTTTTATTAATTCGATAGGCAAGTTCAAAAAGGTATTCCTATATATTTCTATATAACGCAAGCTCTCGTTCCACACTGAATATAAGTATGTTTGACAAAGTTAAATATATGACCTGATACACATATTTAAGCAAATAAACTAGAAAAATCCCTTGAATAGAATTGAACAGTGTTCACAGTAAAACGTGTAACTGTAAACATTCATTTGATACATCGTTCATTCTAGGTCATCTAGGGGATAGTAAAAAGCACATGAACCATACATGTAAACTTCATTGAACTAGTACAAAATTATGGATGCGGGAAAAATTTCTGTAAATACCGACAAATAGAGAAATGCTAAATATATCCATAGTTTGATACGAATATAAACACTCGATGATATCTACACTATTCAGAACCACTTCATTCATATATCATATATTTACCTGTTCACATATGAGAGTTCGCGGTCCAAATTCAATACCGGTACTTTAATAGAAGAATAACTGAAATACCACAGCAAACGGCGCAGAGATTGAGTCCGACAACGATAAAAATAGAACTCGGGCGGTCTAATTGATTCCGTGAATTAGTTAATCGTTCTGACTGAACTATTTTTCTACTTGAACGAAGAAACACTAGGGGTAGCTTTGTCCCCCGCCTAGCCTAAGATCAGGGAGGGTCGTGTCCTTTTTTCGTTTTTTTTTAAGAAGTGGTCCATTTGCCACCCTTGGTCCAAACCGCAATGATCTTGCCAACTTTTATCTGGTCTCTCAGTTTCCGTACAATATCATATTTTTTTTGGTTCCTTTGAATAGCATGCGTTTGGATATTATTGAAGGTAACGTTGCCCCTGCGTCCTTCAAGTTACTCGTAAGATGGTATTTTCGATCTGCTGTTTCGGAACTTACTTACCCATTTTTGGCAAGTATATTAGTTACAATATAAACAGTTTTGTAGGCATCCTTTGGCATCCAATGGTACCCTCAATATGCGCAATACATTGAGCCTGGTATACTGTTCATTCTCAAGTTCTTCATAATTGTCCTTGATATACGATAATTCTTTTTCTTCTCTCTGAAATGTAAATGTTCTGCTGGTGGACGTTTCGTCCCCGAGGCCCGCCCCCTGTGCAAACCTTTTGGTCTTTGATATATGTTGGCATTTGTGGGAAGTTGATGCTGGGTCGACATCGGGCGTTACAGACTAGTCTTTTGTGTTGAATGCCGTCATTTATATCTGACGACGATACAGCTCACCAATCCCCAATGTACGAGTTGTCACAGCGAAACAGCTCACCAATTACCAGTATATGAGTTGTCAGAGCATTTCCATCATAGCTCTCTAGATTTGTATCTAATACCGCTTATGCCGGTGCTGGGGGCCGTGTGGTCATATCATTCAAGTTGCCACATGAACAGGTACAATAAAAGCGTACCTGAGATACAGCACATATCACGAATCGTTAGATTCTTGGTATGTGCTTTAGCATAGGTTAACCAGAAGACTATTCTGTGAAGTCATGTGACGCAGTCAGTATGTCGGCACCTCTTCCCACTTCCCTTATATGTGTTGTAATTTTTACCTGGATATGGCGAGATTCTGCTGGTGGACGTTTCGTCCGCGAGGCCCGCCCCCTGTACAGACCTTTTGGTCTTTGATATATGTTGGCATTTGTGGGAAGTTGATGCTGGGTCGACATCGGGCGTTACAGACTAGTCTTTTGTGTTGAATGCCGTCATTTACATCTGACGACGATACAGCTCACCAATCCCCAATGTACGAGTTGTCACAGCGAAACAGCTCACCAATTACCAGTATATGAGTTGTCAGAGCATTTCCATCATAGCTCTCTAGATTTGTATCTAATACCGCTTATGCCGGTGCTAGGGGCCGTGTGGTCATATCATTCAAGTTGCCACATGAACAGGTACAATAAAAGCGTACCTGAGATACAGCACATATCACGAATCGCTAGATTCTTGGTATGTGCTTTAGCATAGGTTAACCAAAAGACTATTCTGTGAAGTCATGTGACGCAGTCAGTATGTCGGCACCTCTTCCCACTTCCCTTATATGTGTTGTAATTTTTACCTGGATATGGCGAGATTCTGCTGGTGGACGTTTCGTCCGCGAGGCCCGCCCCTTGTACAGACCTTTTGGTCTTTGATATATGTTGGCATTTGTGGGAAGTTGATGCTGGGTCGACATCGGGCGTTACAGACTAGTCTTTTGTGTTGAATGCCGTCATTTACATCTGACGACGATACAGCTCACCAACGAGTTGTCACAGCGAAACAGCTCACCAATTACCAGTATATGAGTTGTCAGAGCATTTCCATCATAGCTCTCTAGATTGGTATCTAATACCGCTTATGCCGGTGCTAGGGGCCGTGTGGTCATATCATTCAAGTTGCCACATGAACAGGTACAATAAAAGCGTATCTGAGATACAGCACATATCACGAATCGTTAGATTCTTGGTATGTGCTTTAGAATAGGTTAACCCACTTCCCTTATATGTGTTGTAATTTCATAAAACTCTCATTTGATAACAGAATCGAATAACAAAATCCGAGGGCTTTTAGCACCGTTTTCAAGTTATCTGATAGGAAAAAGAACTAGATTGGGATTATCCCTATTGTACGCCTGTTTTGTTTTTGTTGCTCATACCAGGCCGGGTCATACCTAAGACTTGAAAAATGGAACTTGTTGCTCCCTCGCTTACGCTCAGCATTAAGAGGATAGAACAAGGACTGGTTCGCTCGGTGTCAGCATAATGTGACTGAGTGGGGTGTCATGTCTGCCTACGGCATGATATTTCAGTGGAACAGCACTATAAAATGGCAGCATTAGATCTGCTCTGTTACAAGTAGGTTCCCCTGCCTCTCCCCCTCCCCTCCTTTCCCTTCCCCGTCGTGATATAGCGACCTTTTGGTCTTTGATATATGTTTTCCTTTCTGTTCTTTTCATCTGCTCTGTATTCCTGACAGTGCAGTCAATAGTTTAACGTTCATATTGAATTTCCACACATTGTTTTATCTGGCTTCTTGCATTGCAAACTGATAGAATGTATTATTTGATTAAGGCCTAAATATATGGTTATTTGTTTTGATATATGTAATCAATCGTCCTTTGATCCTTTTTCTGGTTTTTTTAAATCTGCGAAGGAAAATTTCGTTTGTCACACTCCCCATTTGTCAAATTAGTATTCATTTATCTTATACTCACAACAAGATAGATGCAGTTAAAATTTTCCCAGTCTTATCTCCTAACGTCTTCAACATAATATATCTCAGCTATTTGAGATAACGGGTAAAATATAGGATATATCTGTTTAATCTTTAATATAAATACTGGTATGCATAGAACATATGTTATATCTGTCTGTTCGACAGATTCAATTCGGGTTCCGGGGACGATCTGCTTCGTGCACTGTTTCACCGCGCGTATCTTATCTAAGGAAACCCCGAAAAGCATAGAAGATCTAACGTATATCCCAGCCATCTTTAACCCTGCCTAGCCTGGGCAGGGGGCATTTTCCATCCACCTGGTTTTTTTTTTGGTGGGGGGGTGGGGGGGGGGGGAAGTTATCCCCGGAACGACAAAAAATTGAGAGCTGAGACTTTGTAGATTATCATACTGGGGTGATTTTACACCTATTTCCATGACTGCTCGAGCAGAGGATCATGAGAAGAATCAAAGTGGTGGCCATATGGGATACCAGAAAATTAATATTTTCGTCAGATTTCTTCAAAATTTGTGCTTGTTTGCGTGAAAAATTGTATAAAACCTATTTTATTTCATATCAGATTATTATTTACTAAACTATCATTCAGTTTTGGCGAAGATATACATAAATAAGAAATTCGACCGAAAAATCTTTTTAAAATGCAATGCTGCGGTACACTCCAAATCGCCCAAGCCAGATAGTGTTAAGAGGAACGCCAGAGGAAAATGGAGGATATATTTATAATGTTACTAGAATTAACACAGCTTAGGCATAATGAATCCTATTGCATTGTATATATGTCTGCGAACATTACAATTGACTGCAATTATCTTCATATACCGTGGTTCCCCATCCTGTTGCCAAGAAGAAGTCCTGTAGCTGCTGTCTATACTATTTCGAAGTTCATCCAATATGCCTCCTGAAGACTATAATACATACACTTAATCTAAAACGATTTACTGGGATCTAGCAAGGGACCATACAATGTATATAAATTGTCTCTTCAGTAAAAAGTATGTTTCACATTTCCAGTCTAGTAAAGCGTGAATAACCTTACCATATGTGACTTTGAATCTTTCGTTACTGAAAACAAAAGCAATTGAGTTACTTAAAACAGTTATGTCTAAGCGTGATAGTGTATGTTGTTGTTAACGGATCACTTCCTTATTATTTACTTCCACCACTCTTTTCATTCTAAAGTTATTTTCAATGAGCTGAATTTTCAGCGTGTAGCTACTGTGTTTGCCGATTATCTATGTAGTTTTCACACAACTAAACGATAACTAAAGTATTTGAAAAACAAACCGTCGCAAAATATATATCACTTATTTTTAGCACACACTCCTCGACCTTGTGTATGTGTTTTTATTACGGACAGAGGTATTAGATTGTATATATCATGTCCCTTTAACATTGGATAAAGAAACTACAAGAACGGGTCTATAATATCCGCCTATCAAATTCAGAGGTTCAATAATAAACATGTATCTGTTGCCCCGGGTACTTGTCTTCCATTCAATACACGCCATACTCAAATGTAAAGTGAAACGGTAGATTGAATCGATCTATACAGATACAAATATCTATACAGATAAAAATCGGTAACACTCCGGTGAATCTTTTGATAATGTATTCGTTTGAACATAAAAGAGTATGCAGTGAGTTAACCTTCCCGGTTACGTTTCTCACGATGCAGGATCAGTCAAACAGTTTGAACGATTTCTAGTACCGGATGCGATAAAAATAAATAGAATACTGCATGTACATTGGCTTATAGGGGACATTTTATTCAAAATACAATATGATTTTTTTTCTAGTTTAAATGTACTACAATTGAAAGACAATTTCATTCGGTGTTGAAACCAATTTCAACTCGCATAGAAATTAATTTCAACCAGCGTAAAACTCAATTTTTACAATTAATTTCTATGCGGTTCAGAACTAATTTCTTCGTGGGTAGATCAATGTAGATCAATGAGGAATGACAGTCTTACTCACAGGAATGACAGTCCTACCCACAGGATGAACAGTCATATCAGTTTCTCTTTAAATTACAAAAAAAATCTTTAACATACGTTGAAAAAAAATCAGTCACGCGCCATTGTTCTTGATGGAATACTAAATGTGTCTATAATCGTGTGCTAGCCTTATGTAAGTGTCGAAATCCTTTTGAGAGCGAAACGGTGATCCAACAAAATCCATGTTAAGTGTCAATGTCACTGTTTTAGGAACTTCTAGGATCAGTTTTAGATCTCTGTTTTGTTTGGTAGCAGATTGAATACGGCCAAGTTGAGTGTTGATAGTGTTAAATCTGTTTATCAAGCGGAAATAGAATTATCATAAGTCTTTCGATTATCGAGGCGCAAATTCTCATGAGAAGCTTCACAAAATCGGAAAATGCCCATATATGTATGTTTATCTCTTATAAAATGGATTGTCGCGCTGATTCAGAGTAGAATGCGCAGTCGACTAGAGTGTCCATATTCCTTCCTGACATGGTCATTTTAAGTCACCTGATCGGGCGTCATCACAGAATCCACGATGTCGACGATCAGGGTTGAAGAAAGTTTGGAATGCGATTTATTTAGCTCACGTCAAAAATGTTAGCAGTTTGAAACATTAACGGAAAGTCATTCTATACCGTCACGTTCATAGATCCTGCCTCTGTGAGTGTGACAAGAGCAAACAACACATATATTTCAGATAATCCATTGAATGTATGGGCTGTGTCCAGTAACTGCGCTTATCTAGTAATATACAAGCGTCTGGTCTGTCATTCAATATTCAGCCGTCGTCCATTAAAGAATTTCCGCGTCCATAATCCAAAGACATAGTTCATTTGATAATATTAGCACCAAATTAAAGAGATAAATCATAGTATACATAAAACTAGGCTAATTTCCTGCAAGACAGAGGCGGTCATCAGTCTTCAATGATGCCAGTAAGACATTATGATGTTCCAAAAATATCAAATCCGAATCCAGAAATTTACTATTAGTCATAATAGACGGAAATCTCCTATAGCCCTTTTTCGATATTCTGGTATAAAATGCAAAATGGCATATTTAGTATCTCCCTCGTGGATCTGTTATGCGCCACATATATCGACAAAACTTTTCATAGCGCAGTCTTTGTGGATAATGATAGCGAGTATCCAGATTATAGACATAGTCTACCCATCTACCAAGTATCCCGGATTTGGATTTAAGAGAAACATCCGAGCGCGGGAGCTCTTCTGGAGGCTGGAACTTGGGTCATTTTCTCCTTATGGCTTAAATGATGATGTCAAAGGGTTAGGCAATGTTACAAACGCTTCCAAAAACTGATTACTTCAAATTACAAGCGTCTGGTTCGTCATTCCTAATTCAGTCGTCGTCCATTAAATAAGACCGTTCCTTCTCATTCACCAAACGCTAACTAGACGATCTTCTTGCTGTGGATAATCGCTATATATATCCACCATCACTGGATTTGGAGAAAACGACAGATGGCCCTCGCGGTACATCTTATTTAGACCAATATCTCTATAGAAATGAAGCGGGCCTTCTGTCTCGTCGATTTTTCGACAAAAGATATGACTACAATTCCGACATCGTAAAATATCCTTATCTAGACAGTAATATACCAGAGGGATCTGCATATGGCGTATACAATCTCGCATAGTAGCATTTGCTAGATCCTGTGTTAACTGTAGCGATTTTAATCAACGTCACACAACTTTATTGCAGAAACTTGTGAAACAGGGCTATATCATTCAAAGTTTCTCAAATTTGACGATACCGATCGCATACTGATAGCAAAAGACGAGCGTAGCGTGCAAGATTTATGGCGGTACGTTTCGTAACTTTTGTCTAATTCCGCTGAACCCGGGGCTAGGGGCCGTATGAACATATGTATTTCAAGATCCTCGCGGTGTTTATATGAACACCCACAATCAAAGCGTGACCGAGAGATATCATACTCTATATAACGGCTTTACAACGTATATCATATGGATTAAAAATACTGATCAGCGATAGTATTTTATTGTCATGGATGTAGAGGGCCTACGTCATCAGGCTTCAGGACCATTAAGGTAACAATACAACAATATTCAAAACCCGGAAATACAGATAACACATTGACCGAAGAATTCACTATCAACGACCAACTCCTCTTTGAAATGATATTACTAAACATAAGAGGTAAATCTATATCATATTCCTCTTACAAAACAAAAGAAAAGCTACATGAAGAATCTCGGTTGAAAAAAGAACTAGAAATAAAGTTAGACGAAACAACAAATTGGGATGAAAAGATAACATTAGTAAATGAGATAGATGAGATCAATAACGAATTAAATCCCATATACAAGAATAGAGTTGAAGGAATTATGATGCGAGCTAAAGCTACATGGTCCGAAATGGGGGAAAAACCTACCAAATACTTCCTGAATTTAGAACATAGAATTTACTTAAATAAATCAATAACGAGAATCGAAAACTCTAAAAATGAAATAATAACAGAAACTGACCAAATTCTTGAGGAAGCAAAATCTTTTTATAAAAAACTACGTTAATACCCTTATTGAGGAGGAAATTCCCAAACTTGACCAATCACAGACGGCATCTATGGAAGGAGAATTAACGAAAGAAGAAATATCGCGTGCACTTAACAACATGAAGAATGATAGGAGTCCAGGACCTGATGGCTACACTGCGGAATTCTTCACACTTTTCTGGATAGATCTAAGTACTTATGTATTGACTCACTAAATTATGCTTACAAAAATGGCAAATTATCGATTTCACAAAAACAAGGAGTAATAGCATGCCTCCCAAAGGAGGGGGAACCAAAACACTTGCTTAAAAACTGGCGACCGATATCTCTACTCAGCGTCTGTTATAAAATAGCATCAGCTGCAATCGCTCAAAGAATGAAAACATGTTTACCAAAAATAATCCACGAAGACCAGAAAGGATTCATGGCCGGCAGATTTATTGGGGAAAATACTAGACTTACTTTTGATATAATGCAATACACTAAAGAACATCAACTCCCGGAAATCTTTATGCTGAATTATTTTGAGAAAGCTTTTGATTCGGTAGACTGGTCATTCATACAAAAAGCACTAGATTTCTTTAAATTTGGCCCGTCTATACAAAAATGGATAGAAGTGTTCTACAAAAATGCTCAAACTTGCGTTATTGTGAACGGCTTTGTTTCACAGTGTTTTCATATATCTCGCGGCAGTCGCCAAGGAGACCCGCTATCGCCAAACATATTCTTGGTGTGCGCTGAGATACTAGCAGCAATGTTAAGAGGTAACAAAAACATAACGGGCATACATATTGGGGTGCGCTGAGATACTAGCAGCAATGTTAAGAGGTAACAAAAACATAACGGGCATACATATTGGGGATGAAGAATATTTGTTATCTCAATATGCTGACGACACTACTATTTTTTTGGATGGATCGCTTAAAAGTTTAAATTCTTGCTTAGATACATTACATTATTTTGCAAATATTTCTGGTTTAAAAAAATATAGATAAAACGAAAATTGTGCAACTAGGTTCGACTAAAGCTTCCAATACGAGGTTTCGTACGAAATGGAATTTAGACTGGTTACAAGGTGACTTTAAGCTATTAGGTCTTGTATTTACAAACCATCTAGCCGAAGTCGAGAAAGATTACAAAGATAAATTAAAAGATATCGTCACGCTTATGAAAATATGGTCCAACAGAGGATTGAGTCCATCAGGAAGAAATATCATTTTAAAAATTCTGCTGTTGCTTAAACTCAACGATCTATTTTTCTCCCTTCCAGACCCACTTATAGACGAGTTTCAGAAGCGCTGTATTGAATTTGTTTGGAGCTCGAAATCTGATAAAATTTCCAGAAAAAAATCTGTCAAACCACTTGAACATGGCGGTTTAGATATTTCCATCGTAAAATATGTAATCCAAGCACAAAAAATATCATGGATTAGGAGATTACAAGCTGATAATCCCAAGTGGGGTAACATTCTGAAATTTTATATGCCAGATAACATAGACCCTTTAGGAGTAGGTTCCGCGTTTCTAAGAACTACTGCCATACCAAAGATGGAAAACGTATTTTGGAGGGAAACACTTTTATCCTGGACCGAATTTCAAATAGAACTAGATTACAAAGATTGTCGTACTTTCTCGAATGAAAAACTTTTGCACAATGATAAAATTAAAATTGGTAACAAAGCTATACATTTTGGTCATTGGGATGGAAGAGGTGTTCGGTTTGTGAATGATATTTTAGAAAATAACGGGAAATTTCTATCTTAGGAGTCTTTTCAGTCTATTTATAGATGCGCATCCAATTTTCTGGAATGCTTGTCAGTATGTCAAGCAGTAGGGAAAGCAGCAAACAACATGGGATTTGGATCATTCCAGAAACAATATATGATGCCGTTAATACCACCACCCATGTCACGGTTAATAAGTGTTAGAAAGGGTGTAAAATATATTAAAGAACTCTCTTGAATTCTCGATTTTCTACTTTAAACGCTCATCTAAGATGGGAAACAGTTCTTGGAAAAAAAATATAGTGAATCGGAGTGGCTTATATGGAATAAAAATGTAACAAATCAAAGAGATGTGAAATATAAGTGGTTTCAATACAGAATTATTAACCGAATACTGACTACTAATCTATTTGCACATACACTTTACCCTGATATATCTAACCAATGCACTTTCTGTAACAAAGTTCCAGAGACTATTATTCATCTCTTTTGGGAATGGGAACATTTCAACCCTCTGTGGAGTTTACTGGAAAATTGGTTCGCCTCATTGGATATTTCAATTCTATTCTCTCCGGAAAATAGTTATTCTTGGGCTTTCACAACCCAGAAATAAGCCCCTTAATTATTGTATCTCTATTATTAAATTTTCTATATATTTAATGAAAGTAGTTAAAAAAATCCCTTGTTTGAAAAGTGTTTAAAACGCCTT
Source organism: Hanleya hanleyi (assembly GCA_036873755.1). Lineage (NCBI taxonomy): Eukaryota > Metazoa > Mollusca > Polyplacophora > Lepidopleurida > Hanleyidae > Hanleya > Hanleya hanleyi. The sequence goes on along the minus strand of JAVTVY010003049.1, from coordinate 13,278 downwards.
AAAATTAGCGCACGAAACCGACAAATGTATACAGTATAAGAATTGCGAATGGCGCAGGTTTGACCAGTATTGGTCAACACTACATTTACTGTTTAGACCCCTATAGATGTTGTTGTTGTTGTTAATGTAGATACATCAGGGACTAATGATGATTGTTCAGTTGTATGATATGAATTCCAATTATAAGTACAGATATCTTTGTGTAATACGATAGAATATGCTATGTACAATGTGTATGACCTATGTATGAAAACCAAATAAAATATAAATTATAAAATAAAAAAAATAATCTGGATACTGAAGTTGTCCCAGCCATAGTTGGGACCAGGAAAATGTATGCCTATAAGTAATTGCTATTTTCTAACGGATTTTCTGTGACCGTTCACCCTCAAATAGAGTCTTTTGTTAGTCTTGCCAACATGCGATTCTTGTCCTACATACTTAGTGACATATTGGATCTTTCGGATACATCGTCACAATATAACCAGGATTACGCACACACATTGTATTTAGTCACGTCACGATGCCGTCACCCAGTCCACTACGCAAATATTTTCTAATTAGAAGAAATAGCATAGGTGTAAATAGTGTGTATGGCGTACACGCATCTATGAACTTTTTCACAACAATATTTTTCTTGGAGACTCACATAGTTTGTTCTAAAACTGTAGAACAAGTAGCAGGTATAGTGTTGGGAACCGCACCAAGACGCGCATGGTGCATTGCTGAAAACTGATGAAATGCATTAAAACCTGAATGATATCCACAGTCGGGAATAGTTATACATGACAAGACGTACAAAAGGCCAAGAGGATACAGGCATGAGGGTACAGGCACCGCCTGTAAAACTTTACAGAAAAACATCATCGTTCCTGATTTTCGTATGGTGTGATATGCTACTATGAAACAGACTTGTCGGAATGACGACTCTCAGTTCCTGTGAAAGAATATCCGTAAATAGTTCTCATAAACTAATAGGAGAAATGTTTAAGAAATGCGAATTTATAACTTCGCCTTATCTTTCGAACGACATTAAGCACAGCGACAGACCACCGTCACACCAGCTTGCTGCGGTCGTACGTAGGATGCGTTCTCGGTCCTTAGTTCGCTGTCCAAGTTGAAGATCAGAAAAGTCCATGTACGAATGGGCGTCCGGGGTGGGTTACATAGTGCACGTGCTTAGCTTAATTCGAAACGAGTTCTCATCATTTGTATCACCATGTGACAATATTTTGTTTAAATCGCGAAAACATGATACATGTACGATACATGTACTGTAATAAATAGGAGAGATATCAGATTATTGGGTTTTCCGTAACCAAATACAAACGTCGCCCATCGCATACATTATATGTATTGCCTGCCCATATAGAATGAACTAATAAGTAAACCTCTATAGAAACCCATGGTTTACTAAATTTTCTTCCAATTCTCTTCGCAAGCCAATGAAAATGCCGAATTTCCATATGAAAATTTAAATTGACTAATAAAATGTTTTAAAGCGGAACGATATCCCATGATGCACTGTTCTTTCTATAAAACTCAAATGAGGGACTGTTTTCGGTGACACTGCCAGCTACGAATTACAAGCAGTCTTGCACATACAATGTAGTCTCTTGTGAAAGAGAAGAGATCGACGGTTTTCAAAGATGAAAACAAAACGCTCTCATTACTCCGTAGAGTTTCCGATAATTAGGCAGTTAGCACGAGACCTAAATGACATACTTCGTTTACCTTACGAATCCGTCTGGTGAGGTTAAGATGAATAACTGTAACGCATAATGCAATTTCCATTATTTATTTTAAGTGTTTGGATGTTTTGTATCCTAATCGGTGCATCGTTCCAATAAATAAATACATTTGCGGTCGAAATTGTATAGATGAACAGAACAAGTTTATGGTGTACACACCAGGCAACAAAGTCTTTTATTGTGAACATTCTTGTCTTATAATTTGCGTATGCTCAATCAGTAAACACATAACTGTGCCGAATTAGTTAAAGACGACAAGATTTCCAGTAAACATGTTGATTCTTGTTCTTTTACTGCTGTTGGGAAGCAAGTCCGCCCAAGGTAAGTATACCAGTAGTACAGAATTCCGCGCTCTACACGATTCAAATATATTTGGTCATTTAATAATGGACTGCGTACGGGGATTACGTTATATGCAAAACATGTAAGAGCTATCAAAATATGACTAAGTGCATGAAAAATTAAAAAGCACATTTAGTGCAACTTGACGTTGTTATAGCTACGGTGTGACTGTGTTGGTTCTCCTGAGCAGCTTTATTAATTACAAACAAATCCCGGCAATTCATGCATGATTAATCACGTCGTTTGTATTGTCCATTTTGGGCATGTGTCTTCTGGAGTAATCATGGACAAGGGTTAAACTATTGATCATTACCAGTGTATTTGTATAATAAACCCGGAGATTCCCAGCGAATGTTATATAGTTCCGGGGGGGCAGTGGTCTCCACCTAATTGTGTGGATGGGTGGCGATTATGCTTGCCCCACAACCGTCGGCTATGCTGGGAAAGCATTTCATATAGATATATGTGCTGTCCATGTAATAACGGTATGATCATGTAGAGATTTAATATTTGTTCCCAGTAACGTACATAATTTTTGTGTTTATCGACATGCTGACTGCGATATGAATAAGAGAAAGCAGTCCAGCTTGTTGAAACGTTCTTCTCAAAAAACGTAAGCAAAATATTGCGTTGATATAGGTTCAACCCAGGATCCAGTGTCCGTATACTGGACCATGCAGGTTACACGAGTGAGCGAGTCGATTTCCTTGTTAACCAATGATTTATCTATCGGGAGACGGTTGAGCGGGACATTTTTACTTTAACAAATATTATTGTGATTGTTATGAACCCGTCGAGATATGATTGCAAAAAGAAATGAAGTTATATAATTTTCTCAGGGAATGATATAGGCTCCTTAATTCAACAGCGAAACCAGCTATGTTTCTGTAAAATACCATCCTTTGCTTTCCATTTTTCATAACTGTTCAAGCTATGAATTTGTGTGGAATAATTTACACCAAACACCCGCTTTAACACCTTTCGACGCTCCTCGAGCGATGCCATATTACCGATGTCATGACGGAAATATATCCACCTTCATTGAATTTGCTGAAAGAGACTTATAGTGCTACGGTATTGGTATGACAAGATTGGGTCTACTGGTACATATCTCACCAAGTAGGCCTAACCATTGTTGCATGATATGGTACGATGGAGTGCCCTGGTACCCTCCTCCATCATCCATCCGTCCATTCATCCTTGAAAACTGGATTCTAACGACCGTCACGTCGCGTATGATAGTCGAGTATTTTTCACTGGAGTTTTGTTTAGGCAACCGTCATCCTATTCATTACTGGCAAGGAAGCAACAGTGAAAAGAAACTCGCAATTCTTCGTTGACCTCACTGAAATAATTCAGCAATGTCTCAGAAACTGATGGCTCGGGCACAAAGTCAGCAAGTCACTAGGTATGCCGATTGGCATTCTGATGTTGGCCAGCAAAGGAAAACCCGCTTAATTTTCGTATTTAATATTTGAATCAATAATTGTTATCCTCAACAGCGTTACTATCTCCAGTACGAAACACCACCACAAACTCCCTACGTGTACGACTACTCAAACAACTGCAATGGCAGGAATAACAACAGCGTCATCAACTACCCATATGACAACTTCATCAAACACAATAGCAGAAACCACATCAAGAACGTCATCATCTGCCCGTGCAACGAATCAAACAACCACAATGGAAGAAACTACAACAACTTCAACGTGATCAACTACTATAGCTCAAACAGCCACATTGGAAGAAACCACATCAGTATCATCAACTACCCCTACGACACCAACCACGATGAAAAACTCCACTATATGATCAATGTCATTAACTAATCCTACGACAAGTCCAATAACCACAAGGGAAGAATACACATTAACAACGTCATCAACTACAATACACTACATCAATAACTTAACCATCCACCGCTTCGACAATTCAACAACCACAATGAAAGACACCACTGCATTATCAACATTATCAACTAACCCTACGACAAAAATAAGTACAATGGAAACACCACTGCATTATCAACATTATCAACTATCTCTACGACAACAATAACCACAATGGAAGACACCACTGCATTATCAACATTATCAAATATCGCTACGACAACAATAACCACAATGGAAGACACCACAACAACGTCATCAACTACCCCTACGACCACGTCAACGATCACAATGGAAGACACCACATCAACGACGTCATCAACTTCTCCTACAAAAACTCTAACAATAACAACGGAAGACACCACTACATTATCGACGTCGTCAACTACCCCGACGACAAGTCAAACAACCATAATGGAAGATAATGCACCATCATCAACGCCACTAACTACCCCTACGACTGCTTCTACAATCACTACTGCTCAGTATCAATCGAGCACTACGGCCACAGCGGAGACCACAAACGGCACTACAACTAGTGACCCGATGCCAACGAGAACGGGTGAGCTCAAACTTAATTAAAACAATCCTTAATATTCTCTGTTTAATCATCAATAAGTGGGAAATGACAATCTGGTTTGGAGTATAGCCACCACAGCGCAATGTTTTTGATATGGAAATAATTTTTTGTCCGTAGAGTTGCTATTAAAATCTCTTACTATGGGCTATGTCAGCCCAAAAGTAGTTCAATCGCGAATCGCCACAATGAAGACCAATAATTATACCCCCCGACACGTAGTGTAGGGGGCGTATACTGGTTTCAGCTTGTCCGTCCGTCCGTCCGTCCGTACGGATGTCCGTACGTCCGTCCGTAACATTTCGTTTCCGGAGCATAACTTGACAACCGCCAGTTGGATTCCTCTCAAATTTGGTATGCAGCTACCATACCATGAGACCTTGCTTGGGATTGCGTTTGGCGCATGTGCGTCTACAGGTGGCGCCACCTAGGGTCATTCCGTAACATTTCGTTTCCGGAGCATAACTTGACAACCGCTACTTGGATTCCTCTCAAATTTGGTATGTAGCTACCTTACCATGAGACTTCGCTTGGGATTGCATTTGGCGCATGTGCATCTACAGGTGGCGCCACCTAGGGTCAAAACTTTTTCTTGTCGGTCCGTAATATTTCGTTTCCGGAGCATAACTTGACAACAGCTAATTGGATTCCTCTCAGATTTGGTATGTAGCTACCTTACCATGAGACCTTGCTTGGGATTGCGTTTGGCGCATGTGCGTCTACAGGTGGCGCCACCTATGGGCAGAATTTTCTCAGTTGGTCCGTAACATTCCATTTCTGGAGCATAACTTGACAACGGCTGATTAGATTCTTCTCAAATTTTTTATGTAGCTGCCATACCATGAGACCTAGCTCAGGATGTTGCATATGCGTCTACAGGTAGTAAGTTTAATATTTCACTTCCCATTTACTTCCTTTTCCTCTTCAATATGGTTATCCAGATGACAGTAATTCGCCTATCAGTTGCAACAGCCCATTTCAAGTCTACACGGTTCTAGTGGTAACAACAGTTAGGTAAAACACAATATGCCTGCATAACCCCATTCTCAACAACCATTATTAACATCAATTTTCTGAACAATCCATTAAACTCATCTGAGTATCGTCACGACACATGCATAGACAATCCGTTAACCGCACTCCAACCGAGCGAGGTCTCATTGTCAACTAGTTACATACTGTGCCGCCATTCATAACATGTATACTTATATTCCTCTACAAATACTCGTCAATTCCTATCAAATGTGCATCCGGGGGGTATCTTGTAAGCATGCTTACTGATGATTTCCACTGCCACAATCCCATTCAGCTTACCCGTGAAATGTTAACCACCCCCATGTATCTATGCCCTTACGGGGGGTATCTTGTAAGCAGCCTTACTGATCATTTTGATCAAATGTGTGCATCCCTCAGACTATGCTCTAGTTTATCTCTGTGTTACCATGTACTCAACGGCTTTAAAATATAGAAATGACAACCTGTTGTGGAGTGTATCCCATACTACACACTTTGTATGTATTGGAAAACAAGTCTCTAGAAAAAAATTATAATTTGCGCTAAGAAGTTAGGACGCCATCTCGCTTGATACACTTCGTGATATCAATATCCAGTAGTGATATGAAGAAAAAAACATTTCCTGCAGTAGTTCTCCCATCCTCGCTTTACCAGTGTATCTATCGATATGATCGAACCTCTAACGAGGTTTGAGATTTGCCTGGGCTTGTGAAGATGTAGTTCTCCGGGGTCAGGAAGTGATGTGTGGGTGAGAGGGCAGAGAACAGTTCACCAGTTGAGCTGGCTGATTTGATGGGTTGAGCTTGGTTGCTGGAAGAGGATGTAACAGTTATACAAAATAATTTGGTGTAATTGTGCACTTCAGTAATTCCCGAGTCACTTTTCATCTGTTGACCTACATAGTTGGCTCCCCTTGTTGTTGGGTGGGTCTCTTTGCTGTCTGCAGCATGACATCGAGTGGGGAAGTTAAGTGGGAAACTATAGTTTTCTGTTCAGTGCCCTCTTAATTCAAAGCGAACTATTTGCTCAAAACTTTGTTATTTCATATTAAATATGTCCATGTTAATGCGATCATTTTCACATATCGCATGTCGATAACTCATACGAAATGACCGATACACTAATTGTTGAACTTTACACATCTAGACCAATATTTTTCTCTTTTCTATGGTGGCCGATAAGGGACATCGCTGCATTGTTTCAGGTATGTGGTTTGGTAACACGAAGGCAGGATGCGAAGCGCGAAGTCCAAACACGAAGGCAGGATGCGAAGCGCGAACGCAGGATGCGAAGCGCGAAGTTCAAACACGAAGGCAGGATGCGAAGCGCGAAGGCAGGATGCGAAGCGCGAAGTTCAAACACGAAGGCAGGATGCGAAGCGCGAAGGCAGGATGCGAAGCGCGAAGTCCAAACACGAAGGCAGGATGCGAAGTGCGAAGGCAGGATGCGAAGCGCGAAGTCCAAACACGAAGGCAGGATGCGAAGCGCGAAGTCAAAACAAATGCCACTGCGCATGACTCGATGAAAGCGAGACCAGGCCCCCATTTGCATTATTTTATTTACCAATGCCGAGACCAGAGTATAGTCGCCTTTCTCGTCGCCATGGTTTACATGAAGAATAAAGTTTGTATGTGTTTACATACACGAGCACATGACCAGTCTTTCTTTATTACTGGAACCATTTCGTCACTCGATACAGTCAAAATCGCTGATTTTCTTGATTCAAAGTATAAAATGTAGTTCATTTATGCTCGATTTTATTACAGAAAGACAACGTCATCCGTCAGTATTTTAACGTCGGATATACGAATGTGGAGATTTGCCAAATTCTTCATATCAATCACGACATCTGCTATACAATAATAATATGGCCGGAAATTTTTACATAAGATTGGAAAACATACAATAAGTGTTTCAAAGAAACCAAGCATAATAATATTACAAATCATATCACAGGAACGTAACATATTAAATACCGGTATATATAATTGTATCACAGGATCAGAATTTGATTACAAAATATGGAGGACGACAAATGATGTTGGACGCAAAATTTAAACTAAACAAAATAAAGGATCAAATTTTGAAATCTCCACCCTCGATAACAAATTTGACAAAATCAATCAGTTGTCGGTAACAAAATCTCTCAGCATTAAGAATACTGCATGGAAAATTTCAACTTGGTGATATACATGTATGTGAAATATATGGTGGCTAGTGGTTTGTAAACACTGAATGGCATGAGAAGGGCGAAGTCCAAACACGAAGGCAGGATGCGAAGTGCGAAGGCAGGATGCGAAGCGCGAAGTCCAAACACGAAGGCAGGATGCGAAGCGCGAAGGCAGGATGCGAAGCGCGAAGTTCAAACACGAAGGCAGGATGCGAAGCGCGAAGTTCAAACACGAAGGCAGGATGCGAAGCGCGAAGGCAGGATGCGAAGCGCGAAGTCGTGTGTGGACTTCGCGCTTCGCATCCTGCCTTCGCGCTTCGCATCCTGCCTTCGCACTTCGCATCCTGCCTTCGTGTTTGGACTTCGCGCTTCGCATCCTGCCTTCGCGCTTCGCATCCTGCCTTCGTGTTACCAAACCACATACCTAGCGATGTCCCTTATCGGCCACCATACTTTTCACACAAAAATGGGCACAAATAAGATAATATTTACATCAGCGACATAACCAGAAGTGAACTAATTCAGGCATAACCAATTTTTTTTTTTTTGAAGAAGAAGAAATTGATGAAATTTTCAAGAGACCATCAATATGCAATAAACTATTGGCTTTGCAGCCGCATGAACAGGTGTGGTTATTCTAAACGCTATAAGAGAGCAGAGAATAGTTTGAGCTTGCTGAATTGGTGATTTTCAGCTGGTGTAGCGTTTATAAAAAATAACAGAGAATCGTTATAAATGTTCATATTTTGTATAAGGATGCACTTTAGTTGTTCCGTATTTACTAGTATCCCCTTGTTGGTGGGAGGGTCTCTTTGCAGACTGCAGCATAAAAATGATCAGGAAATGGGAGATTTTTCAGGACTAAATAGGAGCGATTTTCATAAAGCTCAACTGCAGCATTCACCAAAGATTCATATGATCGTTTTTGTACCTTCACTAGTTCGATTTCTGAGAAAACGCATGAAAATAGACTGGCACTTTCAATGAAACACTACTGAGCGCCCCAACCTGAGTTCATAAGTAGGTCAACCTGCACAGTTCCAAAATTGACTATATGAGCTGTACACATATGTAAGTAACATTTTCCGGATATTTAATGGCATAATGAATATTTCGGGATTTCAGTGCCACAATTTTTTCATTTAATAGAGTATAATATTGAAATTTACGTAACTGGACCAATATTTACCCATTCCTCATACAATGTCCAATGAGCTATGAAAGAAAACAAACTACTGTGGTACAACTGTAAATCCCGTGATTCAAGCATATTCATAGAAAACTGTCACAATCATGATGTTGGATATATTAGAGACATAGTCGGCAAAAACGGCAAGGTAATGGACTTCCGTAACTCAAAGACAGCCTACCAGATAAAGGGAACCTTTGACATCATGTAACTTACTACAATCCTTACCCCGACAATGGAAACTAGTTGGAAAATATCCATCAATTAGCAAACACCTCCCCCCCCCCCATATATCGCAATACATGGAACTATTGGTAGGATAAGTGAAGGGATGTAGAGGCTACTACGATATACTTAATAACAATTGATGTTTTATGCCACATGCAGGCTGTAGCAAATGGCGAAATTATATAAACAAGAGGGGGATACAGTGGAGGCAATGTGTTACGCGTACCAATTCTATCAAACTTAATGTTTTATTTTATTTAAATATGGAAAGCAGATAATGATTTCTGTGGTAACTGTACCAATAATAGAGAGATTATTAAACATGCAATAATCGAGTATTTCAGGGTTTCAACAAAGGGAAATGGGAAATAATATACAAGGGTCTAGGCCGTGATTCAGTATTCAGACTTCGACCATTGAAGAATTTCCGCGTCCATAATCCAAAGACCTAATTCATATGACAGCATTAGCACCAACTACAAAAATAAATCATAGCATATATAAAATGGGCTAGCTTCCTTGAAGATAGAAACGGTCAACTCTCTTCAATGAAGCCCGCAAGACATCATGATGTTCCAAAAACACCAGACTCGCACCGCTGATCAGTATATTCAATTGAATTTCGTTAAAGCTGCCATCTAAGGTAGGATGTATGTCAGTCACGCTCCGACTGCGACCGTCCACACGAACATCATGAGGCTCCTGAAATACATGGGCCCACACGGTCCCCAAAAAATGCTGCAAAAATGCTGCTGGGCTTTAGAGGCAAAATCAATGCAGAACATATTATTATAGACTGGGGAAAATCTCAAAGAAGCAGGAATACGCTGATGCTGCTCACCAGAGACGATATTTATAAAGCAAAAATACCTAACCTCTGATTGAAAGCGCTCTAAGGCATATTTCATACTCATTATAAAATGGAGAAAGTTATTGCAAATAAGGATCATAAAATGGATTCCTTTCGAAAAAAGTGGATACTTTTGGACAATTCGCTCAGCGCTATGAAACAAAAATGAAAAAAGGAAGTGCGAGCTGCGATGTATTCTTGACAGAAATATGCTATAACAGTGTGAGAGAAAATTAGAAAAAGGCGTTTTAGCGATATTTGGATGACTGTTTTATTATGGAAACCAACGCTGGCGAACTGAATGACTCACAAACTTATCAACGATCTCGACCAAGATATTCAGTTCACCATAGAAAACAACAGAGATGAGCTTTCCTTTTCAGACATCCTATCGAAACGCGAACAAAATGAGATCGTTGCCGATATTATCTACAAGCCAACTGATACAAAACAATATTTATCGTAAAAATTTTGTCATACAGGAAGCACAAAAACAGATTCCAATCAATCTGGATAGATGGATATGCACTTTAGACAGAAAAGGGTCTCTTCGAATTAGACGAATAAATGAACTAAAGCCATACCCCATTGACAGAAATTATCAAGAAGCCGTAATAGTGAAAGCAATTGAAAAGACACTTGCCATAGATATAACCGATTTAAAAAAAGACAAATCAAAGGAAATTTTTCCGACCTCCATAAACACCTGCTCTAAATGTGGAGATTTACAATGCAAGTGCTATGAAAATATTATGATTGATAAATCCTTCCATGTTTACACAAACAGTAAGCACTTCAAACAACGAACCCACAACAGAGTACATCGACAACAAAAACATACACCTGCACGCCTATATTTCCATGTGAAGTAAACGCATATGTGAACAGGCCAGCCATTTCAATGTTAAGTTCCGAATCTTTCCGTTTTACAAATAAAAAGTGAAGATTACTTTAGGAGACTGGATTTTTTCTCGTTGGAAAAAAAAAGTTGGAATAGTTGCGAATGATTACTTCTTGGAAATTTATTTGACAGAAGATTACATTTCGAAAATGTAGAAAATGGAAATAATGGAGCCGTGTTGTTTCAATATTGAAATTAAACAGTTCATCGCTTCTTTCTTCGACAAAAATACGAGTTCCTTTCAAGTACAAACAGAAGTGATACATGTTTCAGGAAACTGTTGCATTTCACCATGGTTTCATCTTTTGTGTAAAAATGTCATCTATATGTCCTTTTTCCCGGGGTTAAATTTACCAAAGCGGTTTCACAATTTTTATTTGTCATAAATGTTTTCAGAATGATATGTTTCTCGATAGGAAGCCACGAATCAATATGCCAACAAGCAGCCAGAGGATGCCAAGTCCCCCGCCGAAATGGCAGCAATATTTTTTAGCATTGTTGGTCTCGAGGGGATATACATGAGGGAGGCAACTGCTATACTTCATAGGCGTTGGATGCGGAGGGTCTTAATTCTGTCTTCCCAAGTTTTAAAATCAACTTAGAACGGTTGACTGAACATTTTTTGCTTCTGTAAATTAGCTTCCATGCAATGAAGCATGGAAATTATCTAACCGAGAAGCGACCCCAAGTGACATCTCAAGGCATATTATCTGAAAACCAAATTTGACAAGAAGCTGAATGCATCCTCAACCTATTGTCTGGAAACCAAATTTTAAATTTGCCACCAGGTGTCGCCACCTGTAGGTGCAAGTCGGCGAAATGCAATCCCAAGGATCATCTCATGACATGGTGTATCAGCATACAAACTTTGGGAAGAATCTGAAAAGGGGTTATTGCCCGGAAACCAAAAGATTTGTATGCACAAGTGTGCGAAACACAATCCCAAGTGACATCTTATGGCACATGAATACAAAATTTGATAAGAATACGATGAGCAGTTGTCAAATTATTGCCAGAAACAAATTTCAGTTTTTTCCACCAGGTGTCGCCACCAGTATGCAAAAGCAGGGGAAATACAATCTCAAGGGACATATCGTAGCATGGTACCTGCATACCAAATTGGAGAAAAACCTGATGAGCGAAATCAAATTTAGATTTGACACGAGGTGGTGCTACCTGTAAGCACAAGTGGGCGAAACGCAATCCTAAGCGACATCATATGTCATGATATATTCATACCAGATTTAAGAAGAATCTGACGAGCGGTTCTCAAGTTATTACCCGGAAACAATATTTGGTATTTCGCCACCAAGTGGCACCACCTGTAAATAAAAGTGAGCGAAACGCAATCCCACGCAACATCTCCTGGCATGATACATGCATGCTAAATTTGAGGAGATTCCGATGAGCAGTTCTCAAGTTAATAGCTGAAAACAAATTTTGATTTTAACACCTGATGGCGCCACCTATAGGCACAAGTGGGTGAAATGCAATCTCAAGCGACATCTTAGGTCATGGTATCACCCGGAGACAAATTTGGAATTTTGCCACCAGTTGGCACCACCTGTAAGTGCAAGTGAGTGAAAGGCAATCCCATGCAACATCTCCTGGCATGGTAAATGCATGCTAAATTTGAGAAGAATCCGATGAGCATGCAGTTCTCAAGTTATTGGCCAAAAACAAATTTCAGATTTTGTCATCAGATGGCGTCACTTTCTGAGCAGAAGCGGATAACGCACTCCCAACCAACATCTCATGGCAAGGTACAATGTATATGCATGCCTAATTTGGAAAGAATTTGATGAGCAGTTCTCAAGTTATTGCCCGGAAACCAAATTTCGAGCAACATTTCAAAGCGTTTCAAAGTTATTGCTTGCAGCACAAAAGAATGGAAAGAACCCTAGTGGCGCCACCTTCAGGCAGATCTTTCTGAAACGCAATACCAATCAACATCTTGTCACAAGGAATGCATATGCAACTAGATACAGTCGATCGAATACGATTGGAGGCATGCCTTTTGCATGTTTAGTAAAGGAATCATTCATCATTTGTGAAGAAAGTAAAAACGTAAAACTTAGGAAAAACATCATTAACATGGCCCCATAAGATAACTTGAGGGTATCCACATACCAAATTTAAAAGAATCCATTAAGGTCCAACAGTTACTGTCCAGAAATGCAATTTTACCTTGGCCCTCAGGTAGCGCCATGTGTAGGCAGATAGGCATAAAAAAATAATCCCAACGATCTTGAAGCAAGATCCCTTGACATTGGAAATAGAAAATGTTAACTTGGCCTACAGGTGGCGCCACCTATGAGCAGATCGACAAGAAAAACAATACCAAGTGAAACCTTCAGGTAAGGT
>JAVTVY010003048.1:0-34235 GCA_036873755.1 Hanleya hanleyi | reverse complement strand
GTTATTGTCATATGCACAATAAATTGTAAGTTCTTATAAATAAATGAACAAAACCCAGTTGGACATTTTTAGGTGATTGTGATACTAGTACAAACTCGGTGTATGCCGATATATTTCTATGGCATTTAGACAATAGAAATCAGTAACCAAATAAAATATTTCTGTGAGCTTAGCAAATCAACTTGTTATATTTTCAAAACTTGACTGATTCCAGAGGCGTTTTTTCAGCCATGTTTGACGATTAAATATTCATTCAAAGATGAAAGAAATCAAATTACAAGCGTCTAGTCCGTCATTCATAATCCAGCCGTCGTCCATTAGAGAATATCCGCGTCCATAATCCAAAGACCTATTCCATTTTCCACATAACACTATTAGCACCAAATTCAAAAAGACAATCATAGTATACATAAACATAGGCTTGTTTCCTGCAAGAGAGAAGCGGTCAACAGTTTTCAATGATGCCGGCAAGACATCATGATGTTCCAAAAATATCAAATCCGTATCGCTGATCAGTATTCTTAATCCATAATATTCGTTGTAAAGTCGTCATCTAAAGAATGATGGAGATGGAGGCTACTCGGGACACCAGAGTAACTAGACTTTCATACCTCTTCGTGGAAATCTCATTGCATCGTCGAGAAAAGAAGCGATTCAGAATTAAAGAAATTGATATAGCTACTCTGGCTTGACTGTTGAAGTTATCAGCTTGATTTATCGCCCTTTCATCACATGCATGATTTGAATTTATTTCCGATGACTGTTGACTGTCCGTAAAATAACTCGTATACATACGTAGGCCTATAGCGTAACTGTTTAACCAAATTCAGTTCGATTTTACGCATTTACATCGTACTGCTATGTACTTGATGTATTCTATCAAGTTACAGCGACAAACTCAAAATCTTATTTTATGTAAGTTACGTATATATTTTTAGAACGGTTTTTACCTACCTCCTAACTTGTAAGTTCGTTCTGATGAAGAAGGCGACCATTGTAATGTTTTTGTTTCACACTAAGACCCGATCAGTGTGAATGAAACTGATATTTCCTGTTCAGTATTGAAGGATAATTACTGATAATTATGTACATGTACATTATGAACTCCTAAAGACGCATCAGGAATTTGTATCTCAGTGATATACGATCCTATAGGATCAACTTGATACAATTTCAGACATCTTTTTTAGATTGTCAGTTCAATGGAATTAGAAGAGGAGATTTTCTGTGACATGTATTGATTCAAACACACACAGCCCTGTAGTGCACACAAGCAATGATTTCAGCATTTCAAAATTAGTTCAATTTGCGGAATTAATTAAAAGTTATCAAAGTGCACTAAAGTTATTTTCAAATTACAGATATAAAATAATGAAAACAATAATAAATAGGAAGTTTTATCAATTTGATTTAAAAGTAATTTTTATTTTCCGTAATGAAAAGAATATTAACTCGCTCAAATGAGATTCAGGCAAATAATCCTACCAGGCCCGAGGGGGGGGAGTAGCCTATAGCCCCGAGGAGGGGGGAGAGTATAGCCCGAGGAGGGGGGAGAGTATAGCCCCGATGAGGGTGGAGAGTATAGCCCCGAGGAGGGAGGAGAGTATAGCCCCGAGGAAGGAGGAGAGTATAGCCTCGAGGAGGGGGAGTATAACACCTAGGAGGGGGAGGGGGAGGGGGGAGAGTATAACCCCGTGGAGGGAGGAGGGCATCGCCCAGAGGAGGGGGAGAGTATAGCCCCGAGGAGGGATGAGAGTATAGCCCCGAGAAGGGGGAAAGTATAGCACCGACGCGGGGAGACAGCCCCCAGAGTGGGGAAAGTGGGCACCCCGAGGACGGTGGGGGGGCGCGAGGCCTGAGGAGAGGGGAGAGTATAGCCCTGGGGAGGGGGGAGAGCATAGCCCCGAGGAGGGGGGAGAGTATAGCCCCGAGGTGGGGGAGAGTATAGACCCGTGGAGGGAGGAGAGTATAGCCCCGAGGAGGTGGGAGAGTATAGCCCCGAGGTGGGTGGAGAGTATATTCACGTGGAGGGGAGAGCATAGCCCCGAGGAGGGGGTAGAGTATAGCCCCGAGGAGGGGGAAGAGTACAGCCTCGAGGAGGGGGGAGAGTATAGCCCCGAGGAGGGAGGAAGGTATATCCACGAGGAGGGGGGAGAGTATAGCCCCGAGGAGGGGGGAAAGTTTAACCCCGAGGAGGGGATAGAGTATAGCTCCGAGAAGGGGAGGGGGAGTATATAGATACTTTTTCTGACATGTATTGATTCAAACACACACAGCCCTGTGGTGCACACAAGCAATGATTTCAACATTATAAAATTAGTTCGATTTGCAGAATTAATTAAAAGTTATCAAAGTGCACTAAAATTATTTTCAAATTACAGATATAAAATAATGAAAGCAATAATAAATAGGAAGTTTTATAAATTTGATTTAAAAGTAACTTTATTTTACGTAATGAAAAGAATATTAACTTGCTCAGATGAGATTCAGGCAAATAATCCTAGCCCCGAGGAGGGGGGGGGGGAGTATAGCCCCGAGGAGGGGGCAGAGTATCGCCCCGAGGAGGGGGGAGAGTATAGCCCCAATGAGGGGGGGAGTATAGCCCCGAGGAGAGGGGAGAATATAGCCCCGTTGAGGGGGGAGAGTATTGCCCCGAAGAGGGGGAGGGTATAGCCCCGAGGAGAGGGGAGAGTATAGCCCCGAGGAGCGGGGAGAGTGCCAACTGCTTCAGTCAATTGATGGCAACTAGCATCCAGGGCCTGCCAAAAATTGAGCATGATACAGCTTAGGGCCTACAGCTGGTTTTCGGCTAAATGACACTGGGGTTTGACCTAGTGATGGACCTGAAAGAGACATTCGATACTGTAAAACTAAAGCATGGAAACTTGGTGTAGCTGAGTGCGAATAGTGCCCACTTGACGACATAATCATACATTATATTCAGGATACACATGTAGGCTAGAATGTTTAATAAGGTTTGGTGTAGGTCTTCGTTTTTCACCCTGCGCACAAATCACTTCCCAACATCTGTACAAAATTCGAATGCAGTATTGTACGCCGATGACATGGTTCAGAGCAGGAATTACCGACGATGAATGCTGTCAAGACTACATGTGGCTGTAAAGTTGCAAAATGTCATTGCTCTGTATGACGGGTTATGAGTATGTCCTTCTTCGACATTTATTCTAGACTCCTCTAATTTCATGTCTCATAATTAGGTCAAAATTTGAACACAATATGCATCTGCCAAGTTGGGTATAAATTGAAGCTAATGTTATACACAATGGAAATATATATAATATATTACAATTTGATATCCTATCATGTGGGTTCATTTTAATGCCATGCAAGGTCATCTTCTGGATACTCTTGTTAGCAATCTCATTTTTTATATTAATGAGCTGGGTAAATGGTCTCCATTACGTGGGTACATGGAGAGAGAACATCGAGACAGTGGAAAATAAACTGATGGCGATGTCGAACATTGTGGTTGAATATTATGTTAATATTTATGATAGATTTGGATATACGGTCTCATCTGATAAAGTAGCGATACTTCATCCTAAGTCGTATTGATCTTGTCGTTTTTCTTCATTAGAACGAAAATTAAGTAAGTGATCCTCGTGTTTTAAATTTTCTTTAGATAAAACAGTGTGATTTACGTTTCATCGGAAATTTTGATTAGAAATCTATGTTCAGTTTTATCTGAAATTTTCTGTATTTTACTACCATTCCTATGTTAATCCGTGACAAGGGATACCCCATGTTGATGGGTGACCATGAGTTTGTACGTTGTATTTTACTATCATTCCTATGTTAATCCGTGACAAGGGATACCCCATGTTGATGGGTGACCATGAGTTTGTATGTTGTATTATACTATCATTCCTATGTTAATCCGTGACAAGGGATACCCCATGTTGATGGGTGACCATGGGTTTGTATGTTGTATTTTACTATCATTCCTATGTTAATCCGTGACAAGGGATACCCCATGTTGATGGGCGACCATGAGTTTGTATGTTGTATTTTACTATCATTCCTATGTTAATCCGGGACAAGGGATACCCCATGTTGATGGGTGACCATGAGTTTGCATGTTGTATTTTTTGCTGTTTATACCAGTGCTATTTTATACACAATGGTTCAATAAATTCTATGCTGTAAAGAGAGCTGTCGATCTCCAACTTAGCTATGAAATACCGATTATTTTCAAATTTTACTAAAAACGATCGCATATCCGACGGGTCCATTTCCAACGTTCTTGTCACAGATTGAACTAAACTTGAAAACATTGTTGCATCTGCTCAGTGTTTATTGAAACCTTAATCATCAGAATGGAACCGGGCAGATCGTATGTTTGTTTGTTTGTTATCGAACAAATGATCTCTATGCAGAAAAGCTAGAAATATCAGACACGTGCTAATATTCATTCATGAAACCATTATGGAATTGCATGCAGCAGATGCATGATAGATATAATTAAAATGTTCGGAGTATTTCCTTAGACGTTTAATCCTCGTCAGTCAAATTATCTCGGTAACAAATGTCTTTGAATCTTACACAGAACTTGATAGCGACGATCCATCAGATGTTGATTTGGATAACTTTTGTAACAGCATTATATGATGTATCTACCATCGTGATAGAAATCATTAGAGTTTAACCTAATCCCATAATCGCGTATGAATATAACATAAGATAAAAGGTAAGGGTCAAACCCTTACGTGTATCTGAGTGCAGCAGCTGCTTATCGTACGCATCTCCACTGATACATAATCGAACAGATATTATATTTGAAAGGATTTTCTGTCCAGGTCACCGAATGATAATCAACAATCATCCGCCCTCAGAAACGCGCGAACATGTTGGGTCGTTTTGAGAAGACCAATGAAACGCATATGTGAGTGCAACCTCACTAACCTAAGTAGGCAAACGTTAGCATTTAACGAATCAATGCAGAGGCATCTATGTCGCAGTCAAACTGCAATAATCCACTGACAGCACGGCGTACAATGATACAGATCGGTGTTTTAGCATTGAGGAGTTTGTGATAAAGTTAAATGAATGTCACGACATCGTAGTGCATCGACTGACCCAGTGTCACGCATGTATAGGTCTAGCAGTTGTTGTATATATTATAGAAACATACACACGTAATATTGGTTGTATTTCGCTTCGCCTTACATGACGAAATGTAGATGTCATGGTCAACACTGCCTTATGGAAAGCAATTAGTTCCTCCGTGACTGACCGAAAATGCGCAGCTGGTGGTCAGTTTGTATTTTGATTGGTGTTGTGGTGACCGTTCAATTTCTTGTGAAGAAACTCGAGATTGTAATGCCATTCCTAAATTTTGCTCTGAGCTGACCACATTTTTGCCGTTAACCCGGGATAGAAAGCGATAGACTGCTATAGTGGCGATTTTTGTATTCCAAGCGGATCTCAGGTACCGTAAATTTATTTAGTTATTGTGCTTGAAAATAGTGTTTTCTGTATAAAGATAGCAGATATATGAAGTAAAATGAGCACCCGTCGAACGGAATATGGTATTTTATTTGACTATATTGAATGGCTAAAAGAACTGGTAGTATTTTCCCCAATTTATATCTCGAGGATTGTTACCATAAATCTTATAAAGATTTGCTGTATAAGCAATATGTTGCTGTAGTTGTTTCTAGGCAGCTCAGATATATTTAGAGTATTTAGCAGTTCAATTTCGGTTATTGTACGGGACACTGGACCATAATAACTGTATAACATCAACAACCGGTCATCTGTAATTACCCACATGTATTATACGGGACACTGGACCATAATAACCAGATTGTGGGCTGTATAACATCAGCAACCGGTCATCTGTAATTAGCCACATGTATGCAACTCACTGTATGTAGCCGACTGAGTTGCACATCCTTACTAGGACAGACATCAGTATCGTCTTTTTTTCGTTGCCAAACATGACAAAAATTAGCCACATATATGCAACTCAGTGTATGTATCCACTACTGAGTTGCACATCCTTACTCCGAGAGACATCAGTAGCGTCATTTTCATCGTGGCCAAACATGACAAAATGTACAATTGACTATGGCATTTAACGGGCTGTAAACATGTCAAATATACTTCTCTCCCCCGACACAAAGTACCTGGCTCATTCCTGCATCGCAAGTGCACGTAAATAGCACCAAATCAAGTCACTACCTTCCTATCACGTTGAAATTTGAAAATGGCAGACTAAGTCCGAGAAACACAGCAGTGCGCATGCACCGCTAATAACACGAACACTTTACGATATGTCGTAAATAAGGCGTCATCAGCTACTGGGGTAACAGAGATGGAGTTTGACCACGTGCGTTAGGCCCCGCCCACTAGCTAACGACGCTTTCCTCTTTACGACATATCGTAAAGTGTTCGTGTTATTAGCGGTGCATGCGCACTGCTGTGTTTCTCGGACTTAGTCTGCCATTTTCAAATTTCAACGTGATAGGAAGGTAGTGACTTGATTTGGTGCTATTTACGTGCACTTGCGATGCAGGAATGAGCCAGGTACTTTGTGTCGGGGGAGAGAAGTATATTTGACATGTTTACAGCCCGTTAAATGCCATAGTCAATTGTACATTTTGTCATGTTTGGCCACGATGAAAATGACGCTACTGATGTCTCTCGGAGTAAGGATGTGCAACTCAGTAGTGGATACATACACTGAGTTGCATATATGTGGCTAGACAAAAATGTACAATTGACTACGGCATTTAAGGGGTTGCAAATATGTCAAATATACTTTTCTACCCCGACATCGGGCTCATTCCTGCAGCGCAAGTACACGTAAATAGCACAGAGTCATGTCACTATCTTCCTATCACGTTCAAATGTTACTTTCAATTTGAACGTGACAGGAGAAGCACAAGAAACGCTCCAATGGGCATGCACCGCTTTAAAACGGAAATAACACGAACACTTTGAGTTTGAGTTTGAGTTTTTTTATTTCACCAATCGTTTCAAATAATACATTGTATTTAAACAAATATATAACATACTGTATAATAAAATGAAGATTGCACAAATACATGAAATTGGCGGGAAGAAAACCCCAAGGGGTTTGAATTATCCCAAATGAATAAACAGAGCATTATTTATAGCGGAATATGTAGCGTTATAAGATAATGTAGTAAGGGTGTTGGACACTTAGGGAATGAGGGTGACAAGAAAACTCAAAAAATGAACATAAAACCCTGTGTGATTGCTTGCCCGTATAGAGATAACGGTGTTACTAATATTTGCCGAGAATATAGATTTTCGTTTGGGACTTGAAAAGAGAAATAGGAACACAATTTTGTAAATTAGAGGAGAGTTTGTTCCATTCACGAGGGGCTTTGATTTTTAGAGTGTAGAACGATAAATCGGTACGGTAAAATGGCCTATAGAGGCCCCTAAGTTGACCTCTAGTTGGGTATGTGTGAATATTGACTAATTTCGTAAAGTAATTCTGAAACTTGGGGGGTAGTACGAAAGGATGGTGGACAAATTTATGACAGAATTGCAGCGTGAGGAATAGATTAAGGTCAACTAGAGTAAGTATTTTCAGGCGAGCAAATAATGGGGCAGTATGTTCATATTTACTGACAAGTGATATAGTTCTAATAGCTCTCTTTTGTAATGTGATCAGTGGCTGCAAATGAGTAGGGTATGTGTTGCACCATATCAGATTACAATAGGAGAGGTAGGGAAATATCATAGAATAATATAGTATAAACAGGGTTCGTTTGTCAAGACAATCTTTGATACAATTTATAATACCAATATTTCTAGAGATCTTTTTACATGTTTCGCTAATGTGAGTTACCCAGGTCAGCTTGTTGTTTAAGAATACACCAAGGAACTTGAATCTGTCGACCTCATCAATGTCTTGACCATGCAAAGATAATCGACCTATATCGTTGCCTCTGACTCTACAATTTGGTTTTACAAACATATATTTGGTTTTGCATATATTCAAGGACAGCATATTGGCCGAGAACCAATTGTGCATTAAATGTAGTTCACGTGACATAATAGTAAAAAGTTGATTCTGATCTTTGTGGGACAATACCGCATTGGTGTCATCAGCAAATAAAGTTATGCTAAGTACATCAGAGGCAGCATTCAGATCATTAATATAGATCAGGAATAGTATGGGGCCTAGAATGGATCCCTGCGGAACGCCGCACGAGATTCCCCTAGGAGCCGAGGTCGTGCCATTATAGCTGACAGACTGATAACGGTCAGAAAGGTAACTTTTGAACCAATCATTACTAATTCCTCTAAATCCATAGTGTTCTAGTTTTTGAAGAAGAATATGGTGGTTTACAGTATCGAAAGCTTTCGAAACGTCTAGGTACGTGGCGATGCTATAGAGCTTAGTTTCTTTAGCTAAGGTTAGAGATTCGTATAGAGACAGGACAGCCATGAAAGTGGAGTGGTTTGATCTGAAACCGAATTGATTAGAACAAAGGATGACAAATGTTTCAAGGAATTCGTTAACACGTTTTGAAGCAATTTTTTCAAGCAATTTACTAAAGCACGGTAAAACAGATATCGGTCTATAATTCTCCATTAATGTATTGTCACCGGATTTAAAAATAGGTGTCACCTTTGCCGTTTTCATCGCTAATGGCACGACTCCGGATTGAAAAGACAGGTTAATGATTGAGACGAGTGGTTTGCTTATAAAGTTGGCAACAAGTTTAACCAAAGATATACTAATACCATCAATGCCAGACGCAGAGTCTTTGGCTTCAAGAAGAATTTCATTAATCTCTGCGCTGGAAGATGGTTTAAATTGGAAATTATTTTGGATGCGTTCTGTCAAGAATTCACTGAAGTGTGAATTCACGGATGGGATTATTTCTGCCAGCGAACTAGCAATCGTACAGAAGTAATCATTGAATTCATTAGCAATTGTGTAAGAGTCCGTAGTCTCTGTATTATTGAGATTGAATGATTTAGGTAGTTGTGTGCTTTTGGGGCGATTCAGTAATTCGCTGATTACTTTCCATGTTCCCTTTATGTCATTATTGCATTCATTAATTTGTTGCGGAAGTAAGATTTCTTCGCTGTTTTTAAGGTGTGATTAAGTTTGTTGCGGTATTGTCGATACTGCTTACGTATCAAGGTATCATCAAGACGCAGTTGTAGTTTGAATAGCCTATTTTTTTCTCGAATAGAATTAAGTATACCAGATGTTATCCATGGTTTAATAATCTTTGGCTTCATTGCTGCTACGGTGACAATAGGGAAACAATTTTCATAGATAGAGGTGAACTTATTCAGAAAAATGTCCAAAGCCTGGTTTACATCAGTTTTCTCCTCTATAACATCTTTCCAGACTACAGAGGCTAGCTGTTCCTTAAAAGCTTCCTTGTGCTCTCCGGTAATTTTACGGTAGGTGAGTAGGCTACTCTGATTGCTTGGAGTAAAAGACTTAGAGTATACATGGAATATAGGAAAGTGATCTGTGATGTCAGTCAGAAAGATACCTGAAAATAGAGCCTCATCGGTTGAATTTGTAAAAATATTATCAATTAATGTTGCAGATTGAGATTTGATTCTAGTGGGTTTGGTTATTTTAGGAAAGAAATGATGTGACGTCATGATTTCTAAAAAGCGTTTTGACGGGACATGGTGATCGGTTTTAAATAAGTCTATGTTAAAATCGCCCATGACAATACATTGGTTTTTCCCTGGTTTAATGGAGTTTAAGATTGTGGACAATTTATTATTAAAATATTCGACATTTTTGCCCGGGGGTCGATAGACAATACCCACAATGTATTTATTGTCGTTAGACGTTGTCTCATTACGGTTAGAGTTAGCATCATCAGATAGGCGAGGGGAGATGTCTATTTCAATAAATAATGACTCATACTGATCATCCCCACATGAGGAGAGATCTTCACGAACGGTACAAAATTTAATATCATTCCTAACATAAAGGACCAAACCTCCTCCTTTCTTTCCGGACCTAGAAGAAACATATGGCGTGTAGCCTGGAATATCGAACATTTTTTCTGTCGACTCATTGAGTCAACTTTCGGAGATGCCTACACTGTTGGAAAAATCCCCGTAAAATTACTGGTAAAAGGCCTGGCAACCAGCTGCCAGGCCTTTTACCAGTAAAATAACGACTACCGTTATAGCTCGGGACCGTAAAATTACAGGTCTTTCACCCGTATAATAACGACCGTTTTTGAATGAATTGCACGTTATTCTGAAGAAATTCCCGCAAAATTACGAACGTTTCCCCAGTATAATTACGGGTGGAAAGCCGTAAAATTACTGCTATTTTTCCCGTAAAGTTAAATGCCCGAATCAAATGCCCGTAAAATAACAGGCATTTCCCTCGTATAATTAGGAGCGCCGTTAATTTGGTAAATTAAATTACCCCGTAAAATTACAGGTAAAAGGCCTGGCAACCAGCTGCCAGGCTTTTCACCTGTAAAATAACGGAGTTGCCGTTATTTTAGGCGACCGCAAAATTACAGGCAATAGCCCAGTATTATTACGTCCATCAAGCCGTCATCGTTTGTTCTTCCTGGACAGTAAATTTGCTATTATTTTTTCTGACAAATTATAAACATCCAAGCATTTCTTGGATGTTTATAATTGGTCAGAGTAAATAACAGCTAATTTATTTCTGTCCAGGAAAAATTAGTGATGAAGACATGCAGAGTTCAATGGACCTAATTATACCAAGAAAATGCTTGTAATTTCCCTGCAATTGATCCAGTACACTTTCAAATGCTGTCCAAAAAGTGATGAAACATATGCAATGCATTTGGTCATGTATATATCATATCAAAATGTTACTTCTATGATATACATTCATTCTACATAATACATTTCCATGTGCAGTATATTGAATTAATTAAACAATATTTCCAGGTATCACAAAAGTCCATATTGCAGCAACACAATTTTGGAATCGTTAAGAAACTCATATTCACTGTACAAACAGAAGATAGCAAATACAGTCTAGCCTCACTATAAGGTACCTCGATATAGCACTGATTCTGATATAAGGTGGGTGCTGTAGTGTCCCCCAAATGAACAACTGCATATCATTTCAACTTTTCTATAAGGCTGAAAATCTATAAGGTGGTTCAAATTTGGTCCCCCAATAACAGCGGTATAGTGAGGTAACACTGTATACTACAATGAGAAATGTTTATACTTTGTAAATTATGAAAACAAAAATTTATCACATTAATATGTTAATATTCTCAGTATTGTGGAATATCTCTCAGAATTTTTCAAACAGTAGAATATTCACATGTTGCTGCAACAGAGTTCTCGTCCTGGGTAGGCAAATTTATTTTGGAAATTGCACAGAAAAATGCATATAGAATAAAAGTACACCATTTCATAACAGAAGTTTGATATATAAGATACATATTAATCAAATAACATGTACACTGCACACACTTTACTTTTGAAAAAAAAACCCCAAATTGTTCAACCTGAACAGGCATCTCTATTATTTCAACCACGAAAACTCAAAACTACATGGGTGAACGGACTCATTTTAGTCCAAGGTGGTTTGTCCCCAATAATCACAGGAAATATTTTTGGGGAAAAAACTAAAATCCAATCCCCAAATATGGTGATTGGCTATAGAAATTTTGCCAGAAATTATAGGCAATCACCATAGGATTTTATGGAATAAACATATATAAGATTCATGAATTTTCATACAACACGCAGATCACTCAATTTGAGATGGAACAAAACAAAACAAGACTACGGTAATTCCCCTAATAATTCGATCACCGGAAGTGCAGCAAAAATGGCGTATATCTGGAAATATTCTTCAAGGCACCAGCTATACAAAGTGTCACATTATTGTCATTCTATGACTTTTCTTCAATTTGAATGAAGAATGGGAATGTTACTTTTGCTCTGTGTTTGAATAACCGAGTTGAAAAGTGAACTTCCCGTCACTGAATTATTAGGGGAATTACCGTAATATGAATCCTTGAAACATGTATAGAAAACTGAGCAAAAAGCACACATCAAAAAGCACATATTTTGTGTTTTATTAGGATTCAATTAACACAATGCACAAATTCCAAAAGAACATGAAATCTAGGTCTTTGAAACATCATTTCACAAATATTAGCCTGGAGCATTTGTTTTTGAAGTTCATATTTTAATACGTTACAGCTCCATGTCGATCTGACCATATCAATTGGTCAACACTGAACAGCTTGAAAAATCAATGTTTGTCTCTCACATATATTTCCAGTTCATATAGCATGTATAACAAAGTGATATCTGTTACATTACTACCGTTTCTCCACGCTATCCATAATTTTTTAGATTTCAGATGCTTTCGGCCTTATTTGGACTGAATGCATTAGGGTTGATTAAGGCACCAGGACGCAATTGTATATGGTGATCATAGCAATTTATGCTCACGAACAAAGGTCAATAAGGATATAAAATATGAAAACCGTTATCTGTTTTGCAATATTCACTCATTTGGTCAGGCATGACAAAGTTGCTCAACATGCTCATTTGATCAAAATTGATCAATTATGATATAACCCGATACAATTGTATCCTGGTGAGTCAAACAGCAGTTATAGAATTTAACTCCGGAAATACGAAAATCATCTCTAAAACTAAATGTTAAGGACATCATGGAGAAATAGTAGTCATTCTGTATATCTCCCTAGGTTATACCATGCATACATATGCTACCAACAAGCAAATTTATATGGAGCCAATTAACTGTTTACATGTACTTTGTACAGGCTCTAGATAGATACAGTTAAACAAGTCGTACTTAGTTTTTAAAATATTCAAAATCCAACAGTCATAGTTTAAGATCTTATTAAACTGATTTTAACATGGTTGACCTAATATTATATTGACAAATTCAAAACTATTTTGGCCTTCGGGGTCAATTTTGGTTTACCCGTCCACCACTCATGTTTCATTTACTGCCTCAAATTCAATAATCATTTTATTAAATGTATCAATATTCGTGTATTTCTTTGTTTCACAGCCGTATTGAGGATAAATGTATCAACCAAATTTTTCGATAAACATGCAATCCAATTCTTGCATAATTCTTGCACGATTCCAGTGGTCACCACGAAGGATCTGTTCCTATACTTCATATTGGTTAATATTGAACATGACGTCCTGTGGCTCTGCAAAATCACATGTACAGCTATACACAATATTCAAAACACATCACTGGTATATCAAGAATATATATTGTTACTGTGTAGGCAAATATAGTCTTACGACCTCTCAAGTTACAGGCAAATACAGCCTATTCTGATTGAAAGTACAATCACTCATGGATCACTCTTGTTAACCGCAGTAAAAATACAATCTCATCAATAACGTTAATGAAGAAATAACAAGAACAATGTTAAAACCGTTAACTCTTTAACTATTTCAAACACCCCAAACTGGTGAATATTTCAAACTACATTAAACTTTCTCCTCTCAAATACAGGCCCTCCACTAATGACAAAAAAGTGTGACAAATTATTTGAAAATCCTCATCGAAATGCCATATGACGGTGAAAAATCCTCGTTTTTGCAAAGATAACCTTTAACCCTCAGTAAAAGAATTATCAGAACGTAAGTACAACCTCTAAAACAGACGATTCATGGTAAGGATTGTCAATCCATTTTATCTCCTTATTTTTGGCCATTAGTATGAAGGGCCTGAAATACAAACAATCGGCAATCACTGACTTACCATCAATTTCAGAACAAGTTACATGGACAGGGCAGTCTGGCAATCTGATTGAACTTAAGTTTTCGAGTGTCCTGTGTGGAGATACAGTCCATTCAGTGGAAATGGTTTCTATCAAGAGTTTGTTTAATCATTTTAGCCTGGAACAATAAAGTCAATTCCTCACTTTCCGTTTTCAAAGAGCATATATGGGGGATAATTAAATCATGCATATCTGATTCACCTCTATTTAAACTGGTCCAGGACACGAATAAACAACACCACAGCAGTTCTAAATTCAAAAGAATATTGCACAGCTCTTGCCACAAGAGCCGAGTAATTCCTCGTGCACTTGCACATATCTCATCGGAAATTAATTTTAGGAGAAAAGTTCCCACAACACCACCTAAGTACTCCTGTTCTGGCCTTCTTTAAAACGCTGCATGGTGTTGTCGATATGCTGGCCAGTCAAACAGCAGACTTATTTGTCCCAGTCACACGCTAGTTCTTCATAGCTTCAGTCAAACAATGAATTGATAGACAGAAAATCCATTATCCCTTTAAGGTATACTTTTAAAGGGACCATGGATTGTCTATGTCCCTCAATTTATTGTGCAATTTCAGCAGTTTTGGGTGAACAGTTGGGCAATGTTTTTTGGACCCAGTCTTCTCTCTCTTTGTCCCTCTAGCTGGGTTGATCCTTGCACAGCACCTACAATGCATGGAAGTATTTGAAAGAAAATCAGTCTGTGAAGGGATAATTTAATTGTATCGATTCCATAATAATTTTCTTTTTACTGACAGACATGGTTTATTGGACTGCGTATGTTCTGATAGAAATTTCATTAGATTATTAAACTGTTACTTTGATTATCAGACAAACCAATCTCCTGGTAAATGACAGCATATAGATACATCTGAACACTACTGATTATCGCAAATGAAAGAAATTCACCTGCCACATTGAAAAAAAGTTTGAACTGACTGCACCTTCAAATCCTTGTTTTCTGAGAGTATGACATCAAATCAAATCATCCCATAAACACAACAGCAAAAGCAGCTTATATTTCCAATGGGACACTTTTGAATTCTCGAATGCCTACAACCTGTGTTCATACCTAGGTCACCCAGAATAGTTCTAAACTTGACTAATGTGAGCTGTGCGCAAATATAAGTGACATTTACAGGTCTATTTAATTCAATAATGAATATCACATGGTTCCAAAGTCACTGTCAACTTTGTCCGATTAAGAATATTCCCCTTGGCCACTTTTGTGGGAAACTGCGACAAACTGCTCACGGTTCCCTGAAAGTGGGACCTGACACATCTCCCTAATATGAACCTACCACCAAACAGTAAAACTATAAATAACCAACTACGGAAGTTGTAATGAGGACATCAAAACAGGTGTCGCCTGGACACGACAATTACGGTTTCAACAAACTTGCAGTTTAGTTACCAGGGCAACTGTAGTATTTGACAAATGGGGTACACGACACATCGTCTCCTCAATATGTATGTACCAACCAAATATTGTGAATAAAAACCTGTGGAATAGTAGATCGGACACGAAAAGGACAGTTTCAACAAGAATACGAAGCTGCGCATCTGAAAACCCCTCGGCTCTGGGCGCCAGCCATTCATAATGTATTCAATTTAAAACAAGACTTCAGGAACACCAAGCAGTCAAGTAACAAATATACAGATTATGAAAAATTTTGCCATTAGAAATGGCCTCAAACGTTTCCGTCCAATCAGAGAAACCGGTATTCATTACATAAGTCTGTTGATGCATCGACGATGTATACCAAATTTTACATCGAACATTTGAAAATTATCTGAGATAGAGATCCCCTTATGATTTCGCATAAATTAAAGATGGCCGCCCATCCTTCCCACCACTCAGAGAAACTGATGTGGTTATTCATTGCAAGTCTCTTGATACATAGATTCTGTATACCAAGTTTCATATGGAACACTGAAATGGTATCAAAGATAATCATTAAAGATTTTGCATAAATTAAAGATGGCCACCAAGGTTTCCGCCCAAGCAGGAAAACCAGAACTGTCTATTGATACATCGATGATGTATACCATATTTGACATTGAGCACTTGAACCGTATCAGAGATATAGATCATTAATGATTTCGCATAAATTAAAGATGGCCGCCCATCCTTCCCGCCACTCAGAGGAACCGATGTGGTTATTTATTGCAAGTCTCTTGATACATCGATGCTGGATACCAAGTTTCATATAGAACACTGAAATGGTATCAAAGATATATATCATTGAAGATTTTGCATAAATTAAAGATGGCCGCCAAGGTTCCGCCCAATCAGAAACGCCAGAACTGCCATTTATCGTAAGTCTATTGATGCTTCGATGATATATACCAAATTTTACATCGAGCACTCAAACAGTAACAGAGATAGAGATCATTAATGATTTTGCATAAATTAAAGAAGGCCGCCCATCTTTCCCGCCACTCAGAGGAACTGATGTGGCTATACACTGCAGATCTCTTGATACATCGATGCTGTATACCAAGTTTCGTATAGAACACTTGAATGGTATCAGAGATATATATCATTGAAGATTTTGCATAAATTAAAGATGGCCGCCAAGGTTTTCACCGAATCAGGGAAACTGGTTTAGTCATTCCTTTGAAGTTTCTTGATGCATCGATGATCGATACCAAGTTTCACACTGAACAGAGAAATGGTACCTAAGATACACAAGATTAATGATTTCGCATAAATTAAATATGGCCGCCAAAGTTTCCAACCAATGAGGTCCAGATTCAATAGGGTTCTGGGTCATGAGCATATGGATGTGCACTGCAAGTTTGGTGTGCCTAGGGTAAGTCGTTCTGAAGATATCTTGGTAACGAGAAAGGTGTGACGGACAGACGGACGGACGTACATGACGACGACAATACCCTTCGGCCAAATTTTGGCCGAGGGGTAAAAATAGCAATTGGTTGCCAGGACTACAGTATTGGACAAATGGGGCACGTAACACATCGTCTCGACAGTATGAATTTACTCAACAAATACTAATACGAAGCTGCGCATCTGAAAACACCTCGGCTCTGGGTGCCAGCCATTCATAATGTATTCAATTTGAACCAAGACTTCAGGAACATCAAGCATTCAATTAATGACAAAATACAGATTATGAACAATTTTGCAATTAGAAATGGACTTTTAGGTTTCTGTCCAAACAGAGAAACCGGTATTCATCACGTAAGTCTCTTGATGCATCGATGATGTATACCAAATTTTACATCGAGCATTTGAAAGTTATCAGAGATGGAGATCATTAATGATTTCGCATAAATTAAAGATGGCCGCCCATCCTTCCCACCACTCCCGGGAGCGGATGTGGTTATTCATTGCAAGTCTCTTGATACATGGATGCTGTATACCAAGTTTCATATAGAACACTGAAATGGTATCAAAAATATACATCATTAAAGATTTTGCAGAAATTAAAGATGGCCACCAAGGTTTCCGCCCAATTAGAAACACCAGAACTGTCATTTATCGTAAGTCTACTGATGCATCGATGATATATACCAAATTTTACATCGAGCACTTGAACGGTATCAGAGATGGAGATCATTAATGATTTTGCATAAATTAAAGATGGCCACGGTACCAAGGTTTCCACTGAATCAGGGTAACTGGTTTGGTCATCCCTTGGAAGTTTCTTGATGCATTGATGATCTAGACCAAGTTTCACACTTAACAGTGAATTGGTACCTGAGATACACAAGATTAATGGTTTCGCATAAATTAAATATGGCTGCCAAAGTTTCCAACCAATCGGGTCCAGATTCAATAGGGTTCTGGGTCATGAGCAGTGCAAGTTTGGTGTGCCTAGGGTAAGTCGTTCTAAACATATCTTGGTAACGAGAAAGCTGTGATGGTTTCGCATAAATTAAAGATGGCCGCCACAGTTTCCAACCAATCCGGTCCAAATTCAATACGGTTCTGGGTCACAAGCGTATGGATGTGCACTGTAAGTTTGGCATGCCTAGGGTAAGTTGTTCTAAAGATATCTTGGTAACGAGAAAGCTGTAATGGTTTCGCATAAATTAAAGATGGCTGCCACCGTTTCCAACCAATCAGGTCCAAATTCAATAGGGTTCTGGGTCACAAGCGTATGGATGTGCACTGTAAGTTTGGCATGCCTAGGGTAAGTTGTTCTAAAGATATCTTGGTAACGAGAAAGCTGTGATGGTTTCGCATAAATTAAAGATGGCTGCCACCGTTTCCAACCAATCAGGTCCAAATTCAATAGGGTTCTGGGTCACAAGCGTATGGATGTGCACTGCACTGTAGTTTGGCATGCCTAGGTTAAGTCGTTCTAAAGATATCTTGGTAACGAGAAAGGTGTGACGGACAGAGGGACGGATGTACAGGACGATTTGGCCGAGGGGTAAAAATTGTAAAATGACAAATCAGGGGAGCGGTATACCAAACACAATCAAAGTACTCAAAGTACTGGTGTAGGGTTTACTTGCATCAGAGGGGTTTATTAATCCCAAATTTGTGATCATTTAAGGGAGGAAAGGTGGTGTTTGCTTTACGTAAGGAATCGTCCTCAAGCTGTTCGGTTTGTCGGGCCAAACTTTCACTTTT
This sequence comes from Hanleya hanleyi, assembly GCA_036873755.1. Taxonomy (NCBI): domain Eukaryota; kingdom Metazoa; phylum Mollusca; class Polyplacophora; order Lepidopleurida; family Hanleyidae; genus Hanleya; species Hanleya hanleyi. Next base: position 15,851 of record JAVTVY010003048.1, on the reverse strand, counting down.
ATCAAAAGGATATGAAATGGACCATTTTGTCCAGCCTACATGCTGAATTATAAGACACGAAATAACAAAGGGCTGCAGATACACGAAAACGGATTTATGGCACACCAAAGTTAGTATATTGGCTTATTTTTGTATTTTTATGCACTCAACGAGCAGAGTATAATTACATAAGGGGAGATCACTCCCAAGTGCAGCCCTCACAATTAGGAAAACTCACCTCGGCAAAAATCATGCAGCATCAAAGTAACAGCCATTTAACACCATGTTAAAAATTGCTGTGGTAAGGCTGATTATGCCACGGCATTTACCTAGGCAATTGTCAAATGCCATGGCTAATTATGAGGGTTGCAAGTGACAATGATTGTACTGATTGAGAAGAATGACCACCTTTCCCGCCGTAACAAATGATATCGGATAAAATAGATTGGAAAGGCAAATTTTAAAAGAAATTGGAAAGATAAAATTTAATGCGATAATGTCCCAATTATCAAGTTCAATGCACAAGCTACCGTGCATTGTAAATTTGTATATCACTGCGACACAAGAAGAACGTTTTTTTTTTAATGCTGTAAGGGGCATCAAATGAGAACATTCTCCAGGCAGGACATAAAAACTACACATGTGCAGAAGAAAAAAAAGACAAAACTGAAAAGAGTAGGGTTTACCCTAGTTTTTAAACCGGACAGAAATGACAGTTCCAACAAAACTCTAAATTTTTTTGCCACGACAACTGCAGTATTGGATAAATGTGGTACATGACACATCATCTCCTCAATATGTATCTACCCAACCAATATAAAAACCATAAGCAAAAAAACTTTGTTACAGCTAAATAAGACATGCATGATTCCCAAGCAACCTCTGTCACCCATATTTCTTCAAAGACATTTTAATACACTGTAACTTTACCTTTGTATGAATTCCCATGTTGCTGCCACTCCAACTGGATAGAGTATATTTAGGACATAGAAACAGGCAAATGTCATTCTCAAAGCTTCAGGGAATGAGAGGTGGTGGGCTACCACAACGTTCTCTACCACTACAAAACAGTTGGCTTCCACCGCAAATGGGCTGTCACCTAAAATAAGATAAAAAGTACAAACATGAAAAACATATTGCACACGAAATGGTTCCTAGCTGGCTCGTAAATGGAGGTGGGAATAATACATCTCCATTTTGTTCATGTTCTGTAGCGGGTAATACAGGTCTAATAAATCTGTGAGTGACTGAGCAAAACTACGTTGGATTCGGACTTTAATACCGTGAACCAAACCAATGTATACACTAGATTGGGATCTTCTCATCCGGTAACCTGTTGAGAGGTTACCATCAGAGGCCTAGAGGCCTGTTGATCTTTTTTTTTACTTTCGGGCAACTTATTTATGACAATCGGAGGTAGCTGTGTTGATCTTGTGTAGTATAAATGAATAACAATGGGTGGCACCTTCCAGACTAATTGAATTTAATGGTCACGAGCTTTCGAAGATAGTGGATAGTGATGAATCCATAATGTGCATTTACTTCTGATTTTTTCTTACCTGCTACCGCTACATATGGAGCAGCTGTCACAGCTGTTTGAGCTTCTATATCGTCAATGGACACAGTTTCCTGTATAAGAGGACACATCAACACAAGTAACTAATGTGACATTGACATAATATATAACCTGCATCAATCTTGGAACTTTTGCAATTTTTATTAGGCCAAAAAAAATTTCCTATGTTTCGCATTACGGCGTAAAAAAAAAAATAAAAAAAAAATAGGGTAGGTAGGTAGGTAGGCACAACATTTTGTTTGCTCTGAAATGTTGTATTTTCATACGCATATATCTATGTCCTCATATGGGTAAATCAAACTTGTATCCAACCATGTGGTATTTTGTTGTTTATCAAATCCAATAGACCGTTTCCCTTCAATATCGGCCTGTAGCCTGATGAATATGCATATAGGGCGAAAGCTAACAGTTTGGCCTGCGACCCCAGTGATTAAAGGCGTCAACGGATGTTATGACAGGCGGGCACCTCGATTCGAGGATAGTGGAAACGTGATCTCTAAAACTTCAAAGACAGAAGCCGCACTGAAAAGCATTTTGGGTAACGGGGAATTTCTCACCTCACCCAGGCCTCAATTTAAGGTGGTAACCTGTTTTCAGATTGCCATATGCAAAATAATGGTAACCTACTTTCAGGTCTGACCAATTATATGAAAATAGTTTAATAATTATGCGATAGGTTGCCATAAGTTACCAGTGTGGCTTTCATGGTAATTTTCAGAACACGAGTGTCGAAATTGACTTGGTGTTGGAAAATGCCTCCACATGAACCAATCTAATTCATTCCTGCAATTTGTGCCTCCCTGTACATTATGCAATACAGCGTAATACTCACATCAAGGTACTTCACAAATTCGTCGGTGGTCTCATCCAGGAGAGCAGGTAGGAGCAGCAAAGCACCATAGGTTGTTGAAGCAGTGGATCCAGTGATTGCTCTACCTTGCTCTATTTTTTGCATTGTCTCTTCCACACCATCCTTGTCTTTGTATTGTGCACAAGCAGCCATCTTCAGCAGTGCAGGGGCTCTTGTTATTACTTCTTTCTCCAGGGTAGCAGTGAGGTTGAAACCCATGAGCTCCTCAAAGTGTTGCATGAGGAACCTTTGCTTAAAGAGGAATGGCCAGTCACTCATTAAGTCTTTGACACCTGGATTATTCTGGTTTAAGTTAAAACGCTGTGAAACAAATGTTTGCTTCATGAAGTCCTCAATCTTTACAAGATCAATGCCGGTCTGGAGGTTACTTTGTGCAATCAACCATGTTTTTTTTTCATCCTGCGTCTCTTCTGTCTCCCCGTCTGGGAGCTCGGAAGGTTGCCACCTCACACATCCGTAACTATCTTGAGTATGAGTAGTTGCAGTATTTTCCTTGTCAGGAGATGAAAGTTGTTTTCTCAAAGAATTGCCCGAGGGCCGGTTGCGATTTTCCAACTGTCGCAGTATCTTGTTCATTACAGTTTCATATCCTAGTCCAATAATTGCATCACCTTGACTATCTTGGAAGCTCTCTGGATATGTGTCAACTATTTTCTTTGCTACTGCCTCAATGTTTTTCTTGCCAGGATGAGTGTCCATGTTATGTATGTCTCCACCGATTATTCGCATCATGGCTAGCAAGTCTACCTTACTCGGCCGCTTCTTTGCCTTGCATGCTGCTATCAGAGTTCGGGGAAATTTATTCCATGGAATAGGGAATTCTTTGGTCCAGGTTTCCACATTTTTCCTCAAAGACGTCTTGGATGTAGATAGTATAGTCAAGGATCCCTCCTGGCCTTCACCTGATGTGGATGGACGTGGATCTGGAACGATCCAAAATTACAGATGAAAAACAGTGTACAGGTCAAATACAGCTTTTTAATTTGGGCACCATTTTGGATCTCTCAATTTGGGATAAATTTGAAATAGTGTGGAATTAGCCAGGAATCCCATTCCCGTCATAACTCGGAATGCAACAGATTCCCATAAAATTTTAGCAATCTGTATACAACTGACAGCTATGGATTCCCATGTATTCCTGCAAAGATCAATGAAATTTCAGTTTCAAAACATGGAAATCAATTAGTTTCAAATTAGACAAACTTTTCAAAGTTAACCTCCACCTAATTTAGGCTTTTTCGAAGCTGGGCTTAATTTGGATGCCTGTTAACGGTATGAAAAAATGCTTGTATTCGGCCCTGGTGTACTCCAATGCATATTATATAATCGAAAATAAGATGATGGCAATCAAGTGAACTACATTCTGGGTTCGCCTTGAGTTGAGAAATTGATATAGGCTTTTTTTGATAAAAAAAACAAACTGTATAGCAAACTGTAATAACTTGTTCACGGGTAGGGAAATTTCCCACCATAAAATGGGGGGGGTCATCAAATTTATTATAACCGGAAGTTTTAACGTTACTTTAAGTGATCGTAAACCCTCAAGTAAAGTTTCCATCAAATGAAAGACCATTTGAAACTGTGTGGAAAAATATTTATTGTAATTTTTTTCGATTTTATTACACAGAGTAAACTGCAAATAAAGCATTGTATTCTATGGTGGTCTGTTGCAATCATATTTAGGTCCAGTGACGGCACACTGCCTTAATTCTGCGGTTTCTCAGCAAAATGCATGATTGAAACAGCAGAAAATTGTGGTCCAGATAATGCATTATTTCTTCATCATTCAACATATTACGACTAGTACAATCCACGCAGACCAGCGATGTTGCCATTTTAACAACATAACATGATGGCACTGCTACCGAAAGGGAAGTACCTCTGGTTAAGCTGTTACCATGGTTACCCAGAGGAGACTAACTCTTGCAGTGAACGGTCTCCTCTGATTCCGATGGGATTTGGCACAAAATTGTCAGGGGCTGAAGTTTGAAAACAGGGCCTCTTAACATGCTTAAAGTGAAAAAAAGAGAGAAATAACTCTATATGACATGTATGAATTAAGGTGTAATTATTCAGGTCGACTACTGTTTATTATTATTTTGGTATTTTTGTTTCTAATTTCAACTTTCATATATATTTCATCAATCACGGTTTAGAGTGAGCGAGTGAGTGAATAGGGTTTAACGTCGTTTTCAACATTTTTTCAGCTATATCACGACGGGGAAGGAAAGGGAGGGGAGGGGGAGGGGGCAGGGGTACCTACTTGTAACAGAGCAGATCTAATGCTGCCATTTTATAGTGCTGTCCCAGTGAAATATCATGCCGTAGGCAGACATGACACCCCACTCAGTCACATTATACTGACACCGAGCGAACCAGTCCTTGTTCTGTCCTCTTAATGCCGAGCGTAAGCGAGGGAGCAACAAGTTCCATTTTTCAAGTCTTAGGTATGACCAGGCCTGGGATCGAACCCAGTACCGCTTACGAGGCCGACGCGGTGTCATTAGAAATTCACAATACACATCTTTACAAGTTTCTGGGTATGTATTGTCTATGATGCGATGTTTTAGATGATGAGGCATTTACAACTCTGAGGAACGAGTCAGATGCACAAGGCATATGTACAAAGTTTCAAAATGTCAAAGAGATCGTACATATGTTAGCAGTACATACAGTGGCAGGGGTCGAAATATTCCAAATAATTTACCTGTCATACGAGACACGGTGACCAAAATGTTTACCTGTCACCTTTAATTACCTGAACATGCATTTAGATGTTGCAAGACACTAATAAATTAATGACACCTTGTTTACTTGCACTTATTAGCAGGTGTTTTGAATGAATTTTGTTGAAGATATATTTTGAACACCAAAACAAAATTATTGGCTACCTGTCAATAGAGACAGGTACTTTATTTCTCTACCTGTCTCGTTCAAAAATTACCAGTCAGAGACAGGTAGACAGGTGTAAATTTTGACCCCTGCAGGGGCCATGGTGACAAGGCGGCTGCATGCACCCACCTAATTGTGTCAAAACCCGCCACCCATCATTTGTAGAACAGGCCTGTACTCCATTTGCCAGTTCAAACTGCCACCGGCGAGTTATATGTCACAGTATCTTTCTTCTAGCTGGTGCAATGCAAATTAACGTGCGGTCTCATGGCAAAAAGTCATTATTGTCAATTTCTCTGAATTAGGAGAAAAGATAAACTTTTCGTTCAAATGGGAATTAATAATTCGTTTTCGTTCAAATGGGAAATGTCAATATAAAATAGCTTCAAGCTTTCAAGACGATAGGAGAGAATATCAAAACACGGTACATACCAATTCTATTCGTATTCCATACCTATACTTTAAACAAGCGTTCTGAGAACCCCATATATAACAAAAGCACATCCTGTAACGATATGAAACATGTGTACCAAGTTTCATAATCATCCAATGAAACCTGATAAATTCAGTTAACTATTCAGTAGCCTACATTTTTGTCACAAAAAATACCTTACAACTAATTGGCCAAAACCTTATAATTTGAACAAAAATTAATACTTCATCTCATAAATAGCACAGCCTCGAGGAGTCCATCTTCGCTAAAACCAGGGGTACTATAGCCCCTGGTACGCTTTGGCAATGTACCGCGATCAACGACAACACAGCGGTAGATGTCAGCCAATCAGCAAAAGCAACATCCTGCACATATTGACCAATCAGATCACTTAAAGGTGAACTGAAAAGCTTTCCAATGTTCTGTCAAAATGTCTTAACCCTTGTCCTGTCAACTCCGTGTATACACGTTGCTCGACTGTCAAGTTCCCAGTGTCGACTCCGGATATATACGTTCCGAGAAACTGTCGGACGTTTGATCGTTTTTCGAAAGATTTTGGAGCGACGTGTGGAAAAATCAAACCAGACACGGCTTACTCCAACTAGTATAACGTATTATTTCATTAATTATTTCACGCGAGTTCGGTGTTTATTATTAAAAAAGACACTTATTTATGTGAAGATCGTCTACAAATGTAAAACAGAGCGTCATTTATTCAGAAAAGTTTGTTGAAACGCGTAAAAACGCACCTTGTTTACAAGCTTCTCCAACGAAAACCCGGAAGGCAATCCCAACGTTAAAGATGTTAAATTGAAGGGCAACAACTCTGCTTTCATTCTTTACAACCTTTCTCGTGTCACGTAGTAAAAATGCGTCGATTTTATTGGGTGAAATGGTCATGTGTTGGAGTCCTTTCCATTCAACTCCAATAAACCCGGGAAAATGCTGATCACCTGACGTAAGCCGACTTCCTGATTGGTCAAACTGCTCCAACTGCTCATTACCATAAAATATTCACGAGTTACGCATGCGCCCTGGCCGATTTCGATGGAGTCAGAATGGCGCTTGGTTTCGCTGAGGGAAGCCCCACTTCGCATAAACAAAAGGATTTTTACCGATTTACTTGGAATATTCAATAAATATTCAATAATCGTTATGCTACGAGTAACCAGGAATACATACTGTGACATCTATAAGAATTTAGACAAGTTATTAAGTGGAGATGAAGCAAAACAGACCGTCCATCGGTAGTACTCTGAACATGATAGAATTCTAACGTGAGTTTTAAGGTACACAATTTTTGCCGAATTACGATTCCTATATATTTCTAAAGCTGTAAAATGCCAAATATTTTCTGAGTGTATGTTCAGTGTTTCAAATTGATGTATCGTGCATCAAATACCATCCATTATTTCAATTTATTTATAAATTTCAACGACCAGACAGTCGCCTCTTTTGAGCCCATTTTGAACAGTTTAACTCTGCTTGAAAGTCTGGCACTCACACTTTGACCAGCGTATAACTGGCCGACAGGACAAGGGTTAAAACAAGAACTTCTATAGTTGTTAGAATTATGTGTGGTAATAGTTCTATGGGTTATTGTTTTATTTTGGGTATATGAGAAGTCAAAACTTATACCGAGAGCCAGAACTTTAAAAAATGTCATCGCTTGCCTCCCGTTGTTTTTGGAACGTCATGACGTTATAGTGGCCCTCGTTCATTCATCCGACGTAGCATGACGTCACATTTGAATAAAACTTGAATGAAGGGGACCACTACAACGTCATAACGTTCTACAAACCAAGAGAGACAAGCGATGCAAGTTTTCAAGACGGATTTATAACAGGATAACTTAAATATTGTTATTAGTACAATTTTGCAAACTATATTTGCCCCAAAAATGTATAAAAGTTATGTCACATAAGACAAGATCTATATAAGCAACAATTTAGATAAAATTAAAAGCTTTGCAGTTCACCTTTAAGTAACGCGACCATGGTGACCGTGGCAACAGATTTGAAAACACCCTAGCTTGTGCGATACCCAGTGGCAGATGAACATGCACGTTTTCAACAACCATGAACATTTAATATAAAGAAAACATGATAATTTAAAACAAAATCTATTTGAAGAGAAAATAAACCTATTCATCTACCATCAAACATCCAACAAGCCAGGGAAATGTGGGAAACACTGAAACTTCAAAGGCGGTCTGCGATGTCATCGTATACAACCTCACCTTCCCACTGACGGATTTGAATTTGGTTGAAATGCACGGATCTATAAAATTTCACTGGTCTATCCATAAATATTTCATCGTTATGCATGCTCGGATTAAATATTTTACATAGGTATCAGCGAATAGTTTAGCAGCGAAAGTAAAACCCAAACATATTTTATCATCAGCGCAGTTTTTCTAAGTCACGTGACTGGAATGTCGGCGGAATGCGGTTTGCTATGCAAGCTGGTCAAGGGTTCGCCTTTGGCTCACAAATAAAAACCTTCACATGGTGACGATGCGGAGAGCCAAAATTCCTTATTTTCAGGAGTATGTACTTTATGGACATTGACTCCTAAGACAATTCGGTCATTTGAAAGGACATTAAATCATCCATCGGATCCATGCACTCCCACTTTACTTACCATCACTGATTACTTGCTCTCTGACTTCATCACTAAACCGTTTTTTAAGTGCTTGGTCCAGTTTCCTTGTTTTTATTGGAGGAAGGATGGTTTCCAAATCACTCACAGGGTCCAGCAATTGCAGATCCTCAAATGTCTCGACACCTAGGAGCAAACATTTCTCCTGCAACTGACTGGGGACATCATCTCCTAAGGATAGCAATGTGCCGAGAATGAAAGCTGTAATTTCTTCCATTATACCTGCAATTTAGAGTGAGAATTCATATTGGTTGTGGTTACTGTTCACTGATTGGATAAGAAGAGCTAGATAGCACATTTTAGTGATCGACAGGCTGAACTCTGCCAGTCTCTGCAGCTGAACAAAGAGATTTATAAGGGATGAGGGCAGACGTCAATGCAGTATGAACGATTATATTTCTGAAACACATTATACAATCCCACCCTAGTTAAGCTATTTAGTTAGCCATGGGGGGTCTGGTTGTGCAAATTGCTGCTGTTCGGAAATACAAGAAGTGCACTTTCTATCTCTTCCATGTTCAATCTGACAGATTTAGGATGTGTAAATAGAAATCTGGGTGTTCAAATCACTCCTACACAACCCTCTGACTAAAACACTGGAGAAGTGTGACACTCTAGCAGCTGTCCACAAAAACCTAGGGGGAAGTGACATCGAGTGATACCCCATTTTAAAATCCTAGCCAGAAGCTCCCACCCCCCATCATACTTAGGCCAAAAAAAAACCCCTATGTTTCGCATTACGGCGTTAAAAAAAAAAATAGGGTAGGTAGGTAAGGCACGAAATTTTATTTTGCTCCGAAATTTTATATTTTCATACGCATTAGTAGCTTCTGACTGGCGCTGGAACTGGCACGGCTGGTATGTGGCAATCACACAGTACATGCATATACTTCAGACTGTAGAGTGTTGTCAGGGTGCACACTTGAATGTCTAGGTCGTCCACATGATCAGACCAGTTTCCATTTTCACTGGTGGAACACAGCACCATGTTGTGCGACTGAATGTTGCCATGCAAAGCTTTCATCCTAGAAAGAACATCACAGAAAGTTTGCTCGCTCGAGATGTTAAAAAATCTTCCAACAGTCGTCGACTGTGGTCTAAGTTTACTGTCAACCACGACACACAAAATTGAAGCCGCCATACTCACATCTACGCGGCGACCTTTATGCGACTCGGCAGCAGAAAAGTCGACACCAAGGGCAATAAATCCAACCACCAGTTACCTGTATTATACAAAATTATCTCCCCCAGGGCTCTCAAGGAGAGGCGAACGATCACTCGCGCGCGCCTCTTGCTCGCCTGAAATAAAAAAATGGCGAGTGGTTCACCACTCGCCTGTTTTCGTCGGTCAGAATAAAATTTGATGACATCTTCAGCTGTTGCTGTCAGGTTCTTGGCTTCCAAAATATCTTGTTGTTCATCATTGGCATGTTTCATAGGTCAGAATAAAGTTTAATGTCATCTTCAGCTGTCGTAAAATTCTTGGCTTCGTAAAGATCCTGTTGTTCAGTAATTTCGGAAGTCTTCCCGCCATTTCCGCTTCATGTGTTTTTGCAAAAAGTATAACCCTGTGTCGGAACGAAATTACAGATCCGTTATGGGTAGACTGGTTGCCTCCCTTGTATTTCCATACAGACACGTTTTGAGACGTGGGTTATGATTTCCACAAATATAAAATCCGTCAAGCACCACGGCTCTAACCACCATGGCATCACGCCGTTTTAAACATAGTTTCCGATTTTGTTTAACATAACATCACTCTGTTTTAAACATTAGTTTCCGATTTTGAATTTCTCTCGCTGTTAAGCGGACTTTCGTCCCACGATCAAGTCCATGCTTTTTATTGCTCTCACGCAATTCCGGTGGGTGTCAAGCACGCAAGACGGTACATCTTCGGAAAATTTATGACCTATTCCAAGGTTCTTAGCGTGACATGTTCATGATCAGGTCAGGGGATTTCATACGCCCTATGATATGTACTTTTGTTGCTAACATTATGCAAGTTTTGTTGTTAAAAAAATAAAACTGAACGTACTTGTAGACCTACTCGTTTGAAGCAGCAGACATTATACATTTAGTTGACCTAGATTCTGCATTGAAGATCAACCATTGAAACGCGGAAAACAACGAATTACGTCAATTATACAGTATTTTCGCCTTCATGTTGTCTGATCGTACTAGTCTTGTTTATCTGATGATGCTAAACAATAATGATCTTGTGAACTTTGGGATAGGCCTAGGTCATAAATTTTCTGAAGATGTACCATTTTGCGTTAAATGTCGTCATTTTCATCTGATGATGATACAGCTCGCCAATCCCCAGTGTATGAGTTGTCACAGCGAAACACCTCACCAGTTACCAATATCCGAGTTGTCAGAGCATTTCCATCATAGCTCTAGATTTGTATCTAATACCACTTATGCCGGTGCTAGGGGCCGTGTGGTCATATCATCCAAGTTGCCATATGAACAGGTACAAATAAAAGCATATCTGAGATACAACACATATCATGAATTGTTAGATTCTTGGTATGTGCTTTAGAATAGGTTAACCGGTAGACTATGCTGAGAAGTCATGTGGCTCTGCCAGTATGTCGGCACCTCTTCCCACTTCCTTTATATGTGTTGTAATTCAACAGTAACTTAAATTATGCTGTATAGGTTGAGCTGTTGAAACACCCTCCATTTCCTAGCTCTGACATACTGCATCACTGTCGAAATATGGGTACCATGACAGAGTGATAGATCACAGCCAGTGAAGGTTCCTGATTTACATTGAATGTCATTATTGCCTAAGTAGTATTAGCAGCATTTTACAACAACAACAACAACAATTCGCTGAGTTACAGTGAAAAATTATTTATAGTGAAAGGTATTTATGTTTTGTTGTTTGGCATTTTTATTTGCTGTCATTGTTCCAGGTAGAATACAGCAGCCTAATTCATACAATCTGGAATAAGAAGGGGGTAAAAGCATTTATGTTCAAACTTTCATTGGGAATATAAAAGTGGCAATCTGACATTTTATTTTTATTATATTTTTTAATGTCGGTGGGCCCATGAAACGCAAAATAAAGTTGGTGTTGCCTCACACTGGGTTTTGGCCATTGGTGAAGAAATCCCTTCGCAGAGGCACTACTACCAGGGATGATTTCTGATTGCTCTTCCCCCAGGGGTATGTGCCCCATCCTAAAAAAAATTGCCACCACTACTAGGGGTTGAGCCCAATTGGGGAGCCCTGTGAGTACCAAATGTGTTACAAAATTATCTGGGGAAATGCTCTTCGCCCGTGTCTCACACAAGCTTTCATTCCAACTAAAGACGATTGAACGTGGCAAAATTTGTACGAAGAGGCACATTAGCCCTATCTCGAAGGATATCAAGCACATCTTTTTTTGCTAGCTCAAAATGTTTCCTCGATATATTGAGCACCATCAAGATTGCAGCACAGGTGCCTGGAATCACCGGAGCATGAAAACCAGTGGTATATTCCAGTATATCAGGACTTTGTAAATTTACATCTATATCATGTTATCAAATTCATAAGATGCACTAGGCACAGTGAAGTCATTCAAGCATTTATAATCTAATTCAAAGAACCAGTGCAGCTGGTTCTGGCCTGCTATCTGGTCATTTTTACACAAACGGTTAACACCACCGATTTAGGTGTGGGGAAGCTATCCTCATTTCTCCATGTTCTCAGTGCTGATTTATGGAACTATACTTTTCGCAAATCATTCTTTCAACCATAGAAATATTGTTCCAAAAGGTGACAGAGATCAAGGACATATTCCCATATAGTTCATGAAGTACATACAAATGGAAGTTACATGTGTTCAAGCGGCCAGTGGCTTGTATTGTACATTTTACTCAACAGAAAAGCAGAGTCAAAGGGAGGTAATCGTGCAAGAATAACTGACATCAGGGGGGACAATTTGAATCTTCAATTTGAACATGTACAAAGAGCTTTCAAAGTTACATGCTCAAAAATTTATAGAAAAAAATCATGTTTAGATGAAAAAAGTGTGAGTATAGTAATACCATAATCAGGCATATCAAATAGTTATTGTTTTATCAAACACCACAATTGGTGGAGTATGTACACAGAACAAACCATTGACAAACTGGGAGATATTTCAGATCAGCACTCTGGCAGCTATCAGTGTAATAAGATTTTTATATTTCTCCCAGTATTTTTACATTAAGTTTTGCCTGCTTCGAATCTGATACTGTCAGTACACAATAATGAATCATCAATCCATGCACCATTGAACTGCACATTTGACAAGACAAATAACTCTACTTTCAATGTTTTCTTTCTGGTCAACATTCCATGAAAAAATGGTGATGTCAAGACATTTGAGGGAGATTTGTGTGGTATAGTAGGCTAGAAGTCAGTCTACTGCTATTTGCTATACAATCAGTACAAGGCACCGAAATATGAACTGGATGTTCAATTACAATGGCCATGTTGGCTGTTGATAATAATGCTTAGGAACATGCTATTGAACTTGTTGAAAGTGGATAATTCAGGCACCGCACCTCCAGTGTATTAGACAGAATTGGGAAACTGGAAGTGCAAAAGAAATTTTAGGGAGTGCAAATCTGTGTTCCAGCAACTGAGCCGTGCGTAGCGCGGTGAACAATACCGATGGTCACGGATGTACAAAGGGAAGCAACTTTACCAACGTCTGTCACGGCAGAGGTCGTGACTGCTTGGGGGTCAGATCGAAGATTGTTAACATGGTGGATCACAGGAAATTGACGCAAAACGGTTTCCAGTTCGATAAATGGGCGGTCAAAATGAAATTAAAACAGATGTACTACATAGTGACTATCCTAACATATTGACAGACAGACACACGAGGCGCTCTTGTTGTATGATGTAAGATATATATTTCTAGTCCAAATGAATTGAAGAATCTGGTATGTTCTTCTGTGACGTCGATCATTCGCTATGACGTTGCAACAATCCACATTGTGATGACGCCACTCGCGATACCATTGTTGGCAGTCCAAATAACAAACATCACAAGAGAACGTCATAATACAAATGTGTCAAAATGTATACATTCATAGCGTCGCAAGCTATCGTGTGGCTGCAGGATAAATCTGACCCCCTCTGCACTCCGCCCTCTACCGGTATATCAGCAAAGTTGTTCCCCTTTACGTATCCGTGACCGTCGGTATTAGGCGTGAGGTCACGCCAAAGACCCTTAGATGCTCAGATATGCTATCAGAGCCATTTCCCAGCACCTGAGAGTCCCAATATCAAGGTTGTTTTTCATCTTTTAAAATAAAATAAAATATCATTTATGCAAATCAAATAAAAAAAATGTGTGAATTTTTATTTTTTGTAGTGAGGGCCGCGGGGCTTTAATTTTTTTGTGAAAGGGTCGAAATTGGATGACAAATTGTCCGTGGATGAAACCCTGCCCCCCCCCCCTCCCTGAAAATGTTGCAAGAACCCCCCCCAAATATATACTTATTTGATCAAATTTAGAAAATTATGATTGCTATTGTTTCGCTATTATAAAGTAATATAAAATTCTCAAATTTTTTAGTTACTTCATTCTCATGTATGAAAACTTATCACAATAAAAACAGCACACTTTTACAAGAGCTGTGAAACGACCCTGTGCTGTGAATATTGTAATATTAAACTATGAAAGATGTTTAAATTCAGTTTTTCCAAGACTCTTATTTGGTTTTGAGTTCTTGTTTAAGATTTATTGACAAATTACAACTCTTGCGAATGTACAATTTAATTTGATGAATTCCAATATTTTAGTGAAGATGATGAAGCGAGATATGCAAGCTACATTTGTTGCAGCATGTATCTAGAATATTTGATAACTTTTGCTGTAAATGTAGGTGTGTATGTCCAAATCTGTTATCATGAATCATTCACATTTGCAAACTCAGAAAAACAGAAATACATGTTGCACATTCTCAACGTATTTTTCAATTGCTAGGGGGAAGCCGTTGGCTTTTTGTGATTCTCACCCTCATGGTTTTTGTTTTGTTTTTTTTATTTACAAAAAAAAAACTATTATTCAGTAATCTTTCTGTCAAGAGTTACTTACCTTGTCAAGAGCCAGAGGCCTATCGAAAATGAACTCTTTTGGATAATTTATATGGTTGCTATGGCAACATACCATATGTTTTAATGCTACATTTTTTTGTTCAGTTCATCCGTTAGTCTCTGGTATGTCATACAAAAACATTTCACAGGAATGAAAGCAGTATTTGCAGAATAACAGTACTGTGACATGTACATGTTGTACATGACATGTACTTCACACATATATTACATATATAAAGATTCCTAATTGTTATGAAGGGACCTGCTTTCCAAACTAAATAGTAGTATAAGAACTATTTTCACTGGTTCCCCAGCTATAGAAATTCCAGGGTTTCCATGGAAAAAGCATGGAAAAGACTTACCCTGGAAAAAGGCTGGAGTATTCGGACTGTTGTCCATGGTTTTTCCATGCTCTGAATCCACGGTATGAAAATTTGTTTTGAGAAAGGCAGGAAATGGTTGTCCAGGGTTTCCATGGACGTTGTCCAGGGGTTCCATGGACGTTGTCCAGGGTTTCCATGGACGAGGCTGGACATTGTACAAGGTTTCCATGGACGAGCTGTCCAGGATTTCCATGGACGAGGCTGGACGTTGTCCGGGGTTTCCATGGACGAGGGAGGCTGGACATTGTCCAGGGTTCCCATGGACGAGGATGGACACTGTCCAGGGTTTCCATGGACGAGGCTGGACACTGTCCAGGGTTTCCATGGTTGTGAGGCTGGACAATGTCCAGTCCTCCCCATGGAATTGCCCAGGGTTTTTCCATGTTTTCTACAGTATTGCTGCAGATCAACAGGTTTTGGCAACTCATTCATGTAGCAGAATATATCTGGATTTCTGACTCCATACATGCAGGCACCAGGCCTGGAAATCATTTTGTTATACCTGCCTGACAAAATGACAGGCACCAACCATTTGGTACCGGTCATTTTAAATGGTGTACCTGTCATATATGTTAAGCAAAACTGAACTACAAAATGAACTACAACAATAGTAATAAATTGTCAACTTGTGCATGTTAAAAGAAACTTGTGTCATTGGTAAAGAAAGACAAAAATAAATGTTATAGCTGGCATACAAGGTCAGTCCACTTCCGAATTATTTGCAAATCCGCAATTTTGATTGTTCACACTATTGAGCTGCTGTTGTTGTTGTTGTTGTTAGTCAACGATGTTTTTGTGGAGCAAACTGTGCTCTGTAAGAGTTTTCAAAACATTCTGCCTAGTTGTCTAAGTGTTGAAATTAATTGATATGAGTTAATTTTGAGCTGCAACAACTTTTTCAGATTGAAAATCGTATTATTCACAAATTGTGCATCAAAATGTATGACGTCATGAAGACTTGTGCTCAAGAAA
>JAVTVY010003047.1:0-32382 GCA_036873755.1 Hanleya hanleyi | reverse complement strand
TCATTTGTGGATGCGAAAATGAGAGAATATAGTTTTTTGAAGATGTGATCCGCCAATATATAACATATTATCTAATTATCCCTTTAGTGGTTTGAGACCTTCGGTATGGGAGACAATCCAGGGTGTTGAAATGTAGGAATATTTCCAGATCCTGGACGCGAATTTTAAATTCGACCATCTTCGATTTTAATAGGAATCGGCGCCGGATCAGGAATAATGATCGGGTTGCGTCGATCAACTTCAGTCGATCCTGTTTTCGAAGTTGATCCAATGTATCTGCCTATCAATCACGGCCTTTTATGTTACATAGGATGCGCGCGGTTCATCTTTCAACGGGCAGTGTCCGATGTTGCTTTCAAGTTCTGATAGAACCACTCACATATGCACTTTACAATGCTCAAACGTTTTGAAATGAAGCCCAAGAACCGCTTGTCATAACGGTCGTCATGGACCCGGCCTCTGGTATACTGTCACGGTTGGCATGGACCAGGCATGTGCTCTAATTCTCGAGTTCGTCGTTTAAATGACATCTGTTCTGCTGCCAAGGTCACCTTGGGTCAGGTATTTGGTCTACTGTCACGGTCACCGTGGACTAAGCATCTGGTATACTGTTAAGGTCACCATGAACAAGGCATCTGGTCTATTTTCAAGGTCACCATGGACCAGTTATCTCCTCTGTTGTCACGTTCGTCGTGTATCAGTCATCATATCTACTGTCACGATCACCATAGACCAGGCATCTCCTCTACTGGTCACCTTGGACCAGACATCTGGCCTACTGTCACGGTCACCATGAACGGTTGTCATGGACCAGGCATCTGCTCTAATTCTCACTTTCGTCGTAGAAAAGGCATCTGGTCTACTGCCACAAACAGCATGGACCAGTCACTTGATGTACTGGCAAGGTCACCATGGATCAGACATCTACTCCACTGTCAAGGTCACCATGGGCCAGAAATCGCATCTATTGTCACGTTCGTCGTGGACCAGGCATCTGCGCTAATGTGACGGTCACCATGAACCAGGCATCTGGACTACAGTCAAGGTCACCATGGACCAGGCATCTGGTCTACTGTCACGGTCACCGTGAACCAGGCATCTGGACTACTGTCACGGTCACCGTGGACCAGATATTTGATCTGCTGTCACGATCGCCATGGACCGAGCATTTGGCCTACGTTCTCGGTCACCATGGACCAGACGTCTACAATATTGTTACGATCGCCATGCACCAAGCATCTGCTTTGCTGGTCACGGTCTTCATTGACCAGGCATGTGTTCCATTGTCATGGTCACGATGGACCAGACATCTGTTCTATTGTCACGGACAAATAAACCAGGCATCTGATCTACTATCACTGTCAAATAAACCAGGCATATGGTCTGAAGTCACGGTCACCATAGACCAGGCTTCTGCCCCATTGACACGGCCACCATGAACCAGGCATGTGTTCCATTGTCATGGTCACGATGGACCAGACATCTGTTCTATTGTCACGGACAAATAAACCAGGCATCTGATCTACTATCACTGTCAAATAAAACAGGCATATGGTCTGAAGTCACGGTCACCACAGACCAGGCTTCTCCTCTACTGTCACGGCCACCATGAACTAGGCATATGCTCTACTGTCAAGGTCAACATGAACCAGACTTCTATAGTGTTCTATAGTCACGGTCGTTATGGACCAAGCATCTGCTCCATTGCCACGGTTATCATGAAGCAGACATTTGTTCTGTTATCACGGGCATCAGGAAGCAGATATCTGCTCTGTTATCACGGTCACCATGAAGAAGACATCTGCTCGACTGTGACGGTCATCATGAACCAGGCATCTGTCTTACTGTCACGGCCATCATGAAGCAGGCATCTGATTTATTATCACAGTCTACATGGACCAGGCTTCTGCTTTGTCACGGTCGTCATGAACCAGACATCTGCGCTACTGTCACGGTCATCATGGACCATGCATCTGTTCAACTGTCACGGTGGCCATGGACCAGGCATCTGCTCGACTGACACGGAAGAAAATAATTCTGGGGATAGGTAATTGGAGGCAAGTACGTTACCAGAATATGACGTTTGTATATTCTCTCTGTAAGAAAAACTACAGAGGCAGGAAAATCACCACAGTATCACATTAATAATAACTTGAGATACTTGAGTGAGGCGGAAATGTTTGATGATGTATTCCAAATTGTTTTCATAATATTTGACTCTCACAAATATCAAACCAGCCTTTCCAAACATTGATAAAAAAAATTGAGCCAGTTTGTTTGCCCGTCTCCCAAATTCGTTGTGATGGTATCGTGCGGAATGGGCTTATTTTTTTCATCGTATCTCGAAAAAATGGTTGATAATGTATGTTGATTTTGTTTTATATGTTTGAGCGGAAAGGCCAGGCCAAGAATATTCAAGAAATAATGTTTTATAGGCGTGCTAAATCGTTATTTTACGCACGGTTAGTGTGGGGGTGTTTATATTTTAGGGCTCTACTCAAATTGATTATCAACAAAGATTACAATGAATGGTTGAAAACATTTAAACTTTGACAACCTTTCTTCTCTTTTTTGAAAAAAAAACACGTCCACTGATATTGGGACGATGCTCCCGTCTCGGTTGGCATCGTGCAAATGTCAGTAGACGAGTTTATGTGGTCTCTCAAATGGGGAGTGATTTTGTCAGTTGACTTAGCTGTTGTGAAATCACGTGGATATATGCCTATTTGTGTCGCTTGTGAAATGGAATCTTGTGAAATGGAATCTCCTATGAACACCTGCACTTGACACATATACATTTCACCTAACCGTGGTAAATCTTGTAATTATTGCACTGGATAGCTCAATGTTATTGACCCAAGTGTTATAGAATAGGGAATATTGTTTTCTCAACCGATTTACTATTGAGGACATTTTTGTGGTTCGTGTTGGGAGACCAGCCAGGTTGCTAAAAGTAGGAATTGTAGAAAATAATGACAGGGGCAAGTAAGTTACCATAATAGGGCCTATACAATTACCCCGTACTAAAATGGTTCCGGATTAGTTTTCTCTAACCACAATATCAGATTCTTAGCTACGCTGTACCAGAATAATCCCCGAGTCAGGTAGTTATTCTGGGAAAAGACAACCACAGAGGCATGTAATAACTTACCTTAACCATATCTGGCTTGGGGCTAAACATAACTTTTCTGGTGCCCAACACGGCCATTTCCCTCCCCTCCCTTAAATATTTTTTTACCCCTAGACCTAGGGAGGGGGAACTTACCACACTATACCTTTGCGTCAAGCTCGACCAGAAAATGTTATAATCCAAGATGGTCGCTTGTGACGTCACAGTCAAACCATGCGTTTTTTGATCGATTTTCGGTCAGATTTTTCGATTGTTTTTTATTTTATTTATGTGTTTTCTGTGCAAGAGATGCATGTTAAATTAGTAAATAATAGTCTGATGTGAAATAAAATTGATTTGCCAAATTTTCCTCCTCTAAAAGCAGGGTTTTCGAAGGAAAATGACGATAACATCACTTTTCTGGTACCCAAAATGGTCGCCATCTTAAATTTACCTATCATCTACTCGGGGTTATGCAAATTGACTCAAAATGACCCCGATATGTTAAGTCAAAAAGTCTCGGAGGGTCAGCTTTCAGCTTTTTGTTGTTGCGGAGATTGGAGAGAAAGTTTGGCAGGGGAGCCATAATGGACCCTCAGGCCAGATAGGGTTAATATGTATAAATATATACACGATGCACTCTGAATATGAGGGCAAATGAGTTACACGGGGCAAAATATTAATAAAAGAAAATAACAATATACATGTACTAGTAAATATCAATCAAAATTTCTATATATGCAGCGCAAAATGCGTGTTTTGTTTTGTTCCCGTTTAGATGTAAATTTAGATGGCAAAAAACACAACACTTTCAATGTACCTGGTTTATATGCTCTTCACGGTAATTCAAATTAAGAATTGCATTTCATGTCGAAGGCATGGCCATAGTTTGTTGTTAACAGATACAAATTGTATCAAATTGCTGTCTCTTACAAGTACAACGTGCGTGCTGTCCATGTATACATGTGTTGGTTTCACCAACGCAGACACGCGAAAGATTCCAAATATCAATGCAGTATATATTTCCCCAGAAGAAGTTTATATGGTCCCTTTATCATCTTGACACAAGTTGCCTTTGTTTGTTTGTGATTTTCCAGATATGTATTTGTTTCAAGGATATGTTGGCTTATTTTGCAGTGGAAAGAGTACAGTTTAATGTATATTGAAAGAATCTAGAACTTTCATATATTTTAGATGATAACCGAGAAGTTACTAGCGAGAAAATTTGAATATGAATTACTCATCTCTAGTAATCTGAAAGCAAAATCTGCTGACGTCCTTTGATCTGAGCCGTAAGCAACCAGAGTAAATCTGACTGTTAATGTAGTATCCTGATATACGCATAGTTACAAGTAACACATGTAGCCTCATTCACGGCAATCGCGAGCGAAGACCTTTGCTGGTTGCAAATTATCATATTAGGTCTATACAACAGATGCATCGAAAAAAACGACTAAAGCTGAGCTGATGTACATAGATACATTTTGAAAAGCACAGAAAATACATCAATTTGAACAGTGAATTGTAACAAAACTAAGACATTAAAGGACCGGTGAAGCCTGTATGATGATAAGTGCACCTTCATTCTATCTTGCCTTTAATTATAGAAGGTTATGCGGTATAGTATTAGATCACCTTGCTAGAGGCCAGACCAGAGAGATTGGAAGCTGGACGTTGTTATTTAATGACACTATGATTATCGACCTGTGTCAAGCCTAACATCTCTTCACCTGCAACACAGGAGTAGAGTAAAGCAACTGGTAGAAGGAACAGCGCTCATTATATTTATTACTATTTCTCGAAGCCAATAATTGAGCTTTCTTACTGCACAGCGAATCACTCATTGCGATCGATAGGATGGTTAATTTCCCCCATCAACCTGTAGACAACCCTTCCTTACTTGTCATCTTAAAGGTAGGTATTACGTTCAGTCATATTTAATTATCGCTTTTTCTGTTATCACTGTCTTGGATTTTATTAATAGAACAAGATCAATAGTGGTAAATAATTGCTACAGCGCTTTTGATGATGGATATTGCTAACAGTACGGCTGTCGGATTAGTTATCGGACAGATCAGTTGTCGAACACGTATCTCGTGCGAACGTGCTGTGCACGTGATGATGAAGCAATAAGATGTCAGAACAAAGGGGAGATCATTGCTAATTGTTATGCGAGATCTAGAATTCTAGGTACTGACGAAACAATAATTGGATATTTTTGTTTTCATCTAAATTAGAAATTTCTCTTGTTGTTGAGGGTGCAAATTTCGACCTACCCCTTGTCTTCCAGATCTCACAGTCAAGTAAGTACATATAGAAATTCGACAACGATAGTATCATTTTTCATGACAGAACTCCTACTAACGATTCTCATGCACAAAACTTGAAAACACATTGTACTTCAGCGTCAAATTGTTGTTCACGATGGGTGTTCGATAACTGATACTGTCCACGGCGGGAACTGAGCAGAAAAGTCGAGTTAAAAATAGCTCTCGCACGTGCAGAAGGGAGTGACGTCATCGATAGAGTCACAATGGAAGAAAGTTGACCAGCTCAGCAATCATCTTTGTCAGTTTTCATGTCATTTCGAGAAAAAAAATTCTTTCATATATTCCAAATAAACTTTGAAATTATTATATACAATGTTCGCCAATAAGTTTACATATCTATATAGACTACACTTTACAATATCGGTCAATAAAATCAATAAATCTATGCTGTAAATATCACGAGACAGGGGAGAGCAATAGTAGTGCTCCATACCTTCAAGATACGTGGTGGAAAATATGACAGTTCATATTGTAAGGAAATTGGTATAATTGCATATACGCAATGTTATATTTAGTCGTTGATTATTCCGTATCGAAGTTACTTAATTTGCAGTTTATAGTACATAGCAGAACGTACATAGTTTCAAATCCGCCATGGATTTCAGAGCAATTTATTAGTCGACGGCCATCCGCGCCGCGGCGCATGGTGTGCATTCCATCCGTCTTTCGGCAGAGGGTAGTCTCCGGTGGGGAGAGGGTGAGGTGAATAATTTTTTGATAGCATCTTGACTTGAAAATTGTGGTACAACGTTCGTCAGAGATTATACAGATATACTGTGGCTTTGTAGGCCACAGGAGGGGTTGATAATTTCCTGGAAAACCGGAGAATATAAATATAAACCTCGATCGAAGTGTTGAATAAGTATTTCCTATCCCTATCCTGTGATAGAAAAACATTCAAGTATATATTCATAATTATATAGATAAATGAAACGCATTCTTTCGATTAGAATCAGGAAACAACAGGACATGAATAGATCGATTAAAAGTTGAATAACATAGAAAACATCTTTTCAGAAAAGTTCGTTGTCGGGATTCTATTTTGGGCCAGGATATGCGACGTGGGCCTCGGAAATATGGTACCCACGCGACACTCTGGTCGCCAAAGAAGCTAAGAAACGGCCAAAGTAACGACAACAAAACACGGACATATATAAACCGGGACCCCTTTCGAGATTACCGATTAATTTATCATTCATCTGGAAAACCGGGACATTTCGATCGCGATGAAGCTGGGATACGTCGCCATGGGTCCTGGTTCTACCCTCACGGTTTCAACCGAGAAATTTCTCGATTCATCTCGAAGGCATCGAGAAAGTGCCTCGACTATTGGACGTGATCCCATGTGAGTTTAGGAACACTTCAAAGTGTAGGGAACCTCCCATAATGTATATCCAAACATTACAGGTACTTACTATTTTATTGTTCAGGTGAAATACTTTCCTGCACCAACGATAAAGTAATATTGTCTCTACTTTATATCTGACATCCGCTATTATAAATCTGTCTGACGACTGCATGGTTCACTCACAACTGTCTAAGTGCAATATTGAATTGAATGTAGCTATATCTCGTTGAGTATAACCACGAAATTGTGATTAGTAGCAAACCTCAAGAAGGATCAAAAGCTGATCCCGAACAAGTATGATGCAATAAATGGCAAATTGCATTCATCATTTGACAGATGATATCATTTTCTTCCTCAACTGGATTCTCTATCATACGACAGACGATATAATTACCTTCATCCACTGGCTTCTGTATCATTTGACAGATGATATGTCCAGTGCAACGTGTGACCAAATCGCGGGCGTCGTTAGCGGCGGGTAAGGGCATAATTATCCTCTGTGAAGCCCTGAGAAGTTCGTAATCTGATCTGTTTATATCCAGTGCGGAATAATATGTTCAAAACGGTTCAAAAGTTCATCAACATTCGACTAGTTATATATATATATATTATCAAGACAAAATGTATGGAATATTAAGCGACAATCAAGACTATAAAACTCTAGAAGCAAATAATGACAGAAGTAAGAACAAAATTGAAGAACTTAACCAAAGTCCTTGTCAGAACTTGAGTAAATCAGCAAAAAAAACAATCTTGTTATGTTTGAGTCCAAAACTAGCCAATTATATGGATTACCCAAATTCAATAAATCTAAAGAATCAATCCAGGCTATCCAAGAACAAAAAAAAAATGAATGCGTCAGTGTTCATAATCCTGCGGATCTAACATTTAGACCCATTTGATATTCTTTAAAACCATATATCAAGTTTTCCCGTCATACATCAGAGATGGGATCGATTATCTTAATCGCACACCAAATACAATCATCGATGAACAAATTTTTGCACGTTGGATGTCACAAATTTATATGATAGCATTTCACATGAGTTTGGCGTGAAATCCATAACATCTTGGATTGACAACTATTCAACAATTCAACTCGTACTCGATAACAATAACAGCAATGTGTACGAAATTTGCCCCAACCTTTAGTGCTGGGCTTCCTTGAAACACAGTTATATTCTGAAGTTAAATACCAATTTGGAAAGGAAGTGAAAGATAAAACCAAAGAATCATTCAAACGTTTCCTTGATGACTGCTTTGTGATTTGAGATACAGAATGGGGGTAACTTTGATAGCTCCTGTGACATCCTTAACAGTCTTGATGTAAGTATACAATTCAATGTGGAGCAAAATGCAGACAAATTTCATTTCTAGACATCTTACTCATAGGTAAAAACAACGAAATTATAACATATTTTCTACAGTCCAACAGACAGTAAAAACTGTCTGTGCTGTCATTTGCACCACCATGTGCCAAGATAGATCTAATTGAGTTAATCCATTTATTATTGTAAACCCCATTCTCGCTATCCGATAAAAATCTATACACCATAGAAGATATCTTTGGTTTTAGGCACCCATATCAAATTCGACTCCAAAAGTTAAACATTCAACATTTGATTGCTATATATGAGTGAATCTACACAGCTTGCCGTAATGCATGAAAAGTGGAGTGGTTTTTCTGACATCTAGTGCTTGGCGCAAGAAATTAGTTTGTAGATTTTCAATAATCTTAGTGTCTTCGTGGCCCCGAACCTCACAACCGTACAGTCGAATATGAACAATCAATTTATTGATTAAACATACCTTTAAATGGACAGGGATGTCATATTTTCTTATTTTTACTTTCAACAGATATATGATGACTATTTTAGCACTATCAATAAGGTATTTTTTGGCATATGATGAGCCAATATTTCATTATTTCCAGTGTTACGTCTCCAATTTTAAACCAGAATTTAGAGATCCTTTCTGCGCCAAATATTACGAGTTTAATTTAATAAATATTTATGTTAAGCTGCCATAGTCTACAATAGACAGAAAATTCATTCGGGTTTTTCTGTGGATCGCCTTGATTTTTAACTAAAATAACTGTATCGTATGCATAGAACATAACTAATATATTTTAATATACAAATATAGAATCATCAATTTACTGGTGTCGATACCAGTGCAAAATATCTGAGATAGATAGTCTTCTAGATCATTCATAAATAAGGCAAATAATATGGGGGAAAGGTTACATGAGAAGAACCGAGATCGTTGAATATCTTGAATACCTTGAATATCTTGATATTTCTGTATATATTGTAAATTACGATAAAAACCTTTCCACTGCAAAAGTCCGTAGCGCCTGACTGTATCGAAAGCTTTGCCAAATTCAATGAATGCGCAAAGGGGTTTCTTTCCCTTAGCCTAGTACAGAACAAGTATATTGTCGGATATGGAGTAGCCTTTGCAAAAACCAGTCTAATTCTCCTTTAGAACTCCAGTAAGTTCAAAAAAAAATTATTCAGTCTTGTATTTAGAACTGATGTATTCTGTTCTCTCAGCGATCGCCGAAAAAAGTTCCATGTTATCGATGTGGCGTATGATGAATTCTACTCGGACATAAAGAGTGAAATGAATGACAAATTACCTAATCGTACTGTGCATATATCCGCCAGCACTTGAAATAAAAGGCGTAGAGTAAAAAAACCGGTGGAGTAATGAATTAACTGTACTGTGATATGACGTATGTAAATTTGAGAAAGAAAGGATTGGGTGTAAAGATATATCAAAGGATTTGAAGAAGACAATTTTTATTCAGAAAAGAAAATTATTTGATAGGACAGTACAAAAATGTAAACGATCTTACTGGTTTAAAGAACAATAGGAACTTTTAAATCTGAGAAAATATCGCGCAAAAGACTTCTGGGAAAAAATCGGAAAGTTGGTGTGGACCATGATACAATATTCACATGGAGGTTGAGATGAACAAAAACATAATAAATGAACCATCTGATGTTTTGAGTAAATGGAAGGATGTGTAATAATGGTATTGAGGATGAGCTGCGTTTCTTGTGATTTATCCAGTTTATGACGACTTAAAGGGGTAGTAGCGTCATTTAAAAAATATTCAGCCCATAACATAGTTCGATAAAAGCTATTTAGTAGTTTAGATCAACTATGGTGAACGTTTTTCTGTGACCTCATTTCTTTAATTTCACGGGCATTGAAATCCACAGCACCTGCACTTGTCTCCAGTGTCTGAGATGAAGTCTCAAAACGCGCATGGCATTCCAGGCGTAATGAAACGCCATACTCCTATCTTAGAACTTTTATTGCACTGTGACGGCTTCTAACGTGACGTCATGGACACCTGGCCACGTTATCCGACGTCATCTCAGTCATTTCCCATTTTCATGTTGTTGACTAGACCGGTTTGAAGAACCTGACAATATTGAGAGTACGACATTTTTTCAGAAACCAATTTTATATACAAGAACCGTTTTATGAGTTTGTATGACCAGGGCTATTAATTATAATGCTGTCGGACAATGTGCTAGCTAAATTAAGTGCCAAAACCTGTTTCTTATTTCTAGAAGACTGAGAAGCATTTTATATTCGTAAGGAAATGAATTTTATTTGTACGTACAAATGTACTTGTATTTGCTCTGGTATCAGTCTCTCATATATCTATAAGAGTGGCATCTAGATATATTTTAATTGGATTTTATCTGTATATGCAAATAGTGAGACTTTAATCAACCATCTATCTATCTATCTAACTATCAATCATGTTTCTTAGTTCTAATAAACGCGAATTTGAAGCTGAGGACTCTCACTCATCTCCTTTCAAAGGTGATGGCCAAGTCTGATTACAAGCGCCTGGTCCGTCATTCATACTTCAGCCGTCGTCCATTAGAGAATATCCGCGTCCATACTCCAAAGACCTATTCCATATTCCATATAACAGTATTAGCAATAAATTCAAAAAGACAATCATAGTATACATAAACATAGGCTTGTTTCCTGCAAGAGAGAAGCGGTCAACAGTTTTCATGACGTTCCAAAAATATCAAATCCGTATCGCTGATCAGTATTCTTAATCCATAATATTCGTTGTAAGGTCGTCATCTAAAGAATGATGTATCTCAGTCACGCTTTGATTGTGACTGTTCATATGAGTATCATGAGTATCTTGAAGTACATGGGTTCATACGGTCCCTAGCCCCGGTTTAAGAGGAATTAGACACAAGTTACGAAACGTAACGCCATAGATCTTGCACGCTACGCTCGTATTTTGCTATCAGCATGCGATATGTATCGCCAAATTTGAGAAAATTTGAGTTGAGGCGCTTGGTGATGTAGCCCTGTTTTGTAAGTTTCTGCAACAATGTTTTGTGACGTTGATTAAAATCGTCACATTTAACAAAGGATCTAGCAAATGCTACTAGGCGTGATGTATATACGCCATATGCAGGTCCCACTGGAATATTACTGTCCGGAAAGAGATAGTTTACGATGTCGAAATTGTAATCATCTCTTTTGTCATACAGTCGACGAGAGAGAATGCCCGCTTCATTTTTATAGAGATATAGGTCTAGATATGATGTGCCTGTAAGGTTATCTGTAGTTTCCTTCAAATCCAGTGAAGGTGGATATATATCCTTCACTGTGTCATTTATATAGCGATTATCCACAGCGAGAAGATCGTCTATATAGCGTTTGGTGAATGAGAAGGAACGGGCTACATCTGACGACGATACAGCTCACCAATCTCCAATGTACGAATTGTCACAGCGAAACAGCTCCCCAATTACCAGTATACGAGTTTTCAGAGCATTTCCATCATAGCTTTTCTAGATTTGTATCTAATACCACTTATGCCGGTGCTAGGGGCCGTGTGGTCGTATCCTTCAAGTTGCCACATGAACAGGTACAATAAAACCGTACATGAGATACAACACATATCTCGAATCGTTAGATTCTTGGTACGTGCTTTAGAATAGGTTTATCAGAAGACTATTCTGTGAAGTCATATGACGCAGTCAGTATGTCGGCACCTCTTCCCACTTCCCTTATATGTGTTGTAATTTGAATGGATCGGTTTTTGAAAGCGCCTGCATATAGTCATATTCATAAGAGAAAAGGTATAGATCAGCCACAATTAGTACCCATTGGAATACCAATATGCTGTTGATATATTGTGTTGCTAAATTTCACATAGATATTTTTAATGAGAAATTCAAGCAACTCTATCAACAAAAAAACATCCCATGAATGATATCTCTTGTATGTAGTAGAGCTAAAGAATGCTTTATGGCTTCCGACATTAATATATCTACGATCACTTTTCTTGAACACAGATAATATTAATGAACTTAGACGGTTAATAAAATCCTGATGAGGGATTGTAGTATAGAGAGTTAAGAAATCCCATGTGGATACATGTCTGTACGATATGTGACCTTTAGCGTCAAGTTCTTCCGTAAGACATTTTGAGTTTTTCAATATCCATATACATTCAACGCCAGAGTTTTTAGAAATAGTGGCGCAATACCTTCCCCAAAATGCTTTTACCTCCTGAAAGGCCCTCGTCAAAAGGGTTGAAAGAAGCTTGGTATTGCAGCTTCTAGAACCAGCTATGAATCTAGCTTTGTATGGTGATATATGCATTGTGGGAGTCCAGTATACGTTTTTTATTATATCGTTATGTTTGGTTGGAAGTCAAATACATCTTTCCCCGTAAAAATGTTTTGTGATTGTTAAATAAATCTTCCAGAGTAAATGCAGTTTGAGAGTAAGTAGACGTAATTGATGACGATATGTTTACACTCAATTCTTCAACCAGCACCTGGTAATAGTAACATTTACATATGAATATTATATTATTTGGAGCTTTGTCTGCTGGGACTACTAAATTGTGATGGGTCATAACCAGTTTTCTGGCTGTGCAAGACTGAGTAATGCTTCCTAATGTATTATACCGTCTTGAGGAATGAAACAACAACAAATTCTATTGGACTTTAAAGTAATCAGTTTGTCCGACATTTAATGAACAATATTGTGTATCGTAAACTGGGGTGAATAGGAACCAAGGGGTGAATAGGAACAACAAATTGGAAAGTTGTTCAAGACGTATTATTGCCAAGGCATAAGTGACAGACAAGTCTGTTTTCTTTTATATTGGTACTATCAGCCTCAAGCTGTCAAGTAATGACTGACTTGATAAGATAAAATGTGTGGTTGACCTTGAGTGTAGCAAATCCCGAAGCCATCTCCGCGACAGAAATTGGGGATGTGGTCCAAACTTTGGTTCCACCACAGCCCCTGTTGAATACAACTTGCAGAATCTCTCAGGACCTCAGGATGATGGTGCTGCAGCTTTGATTCACGGGATTACTGAGTTAGATTAATAGAACAATTTTAATATTTTTTTCTTTAGAAACATTGCCGGAAGAGTGGGGAGAATGGGAACAGTCAGTTTTCAAGAAAAAAATATACCTATATCTTCAACAAATAAAATGTATTCTATACACAAGTGCAAAGGTCCGTTGGGTGGACACCAAATAGCACCAAAATAACTTGTTAAACTAAAACAATAAAATGCACACACTTGTGCAATGCTCAAATCGTTCCTATTCACCCCATTTTACGGTAAGCTGCTTTGTCATGTTTGTAAGTACCGGTACCGATACAGTATGTCAAAGACATTGTGTTTTTTTTAAAGTCACTCATCGTTCCTATTCACCCTTTTGGTGTGGTAGAATAGAAATATCATGACAAGAGTTGTTACTGTTCCTGTCCACCCCAAAATTGGGGTGAATGGGAACAGTCAGTTTTCAACAAAATATATACAAATATCTTCAACAAATAAACTGTATTCCATACAAGAGCAAAGGTCCTTTGGGTGGACACCAAATAGCACCAAAATATCTCGTTAAACTAAAAAGATCAAATGTACACACTTGTGCAAATGCTCAAATCGTTCCTATTCACCCCAGTTTACGGTACCATGCAAACCGAGTTTGCCATGATACACAAATCTAGTAACAAATTATGAAGTTTGGCTTTTACATTAGAAAACGTGGACCTCTCTGGTATTGTATCTGAAGAAAACTTGATTTCTGGTGACCCTAAATCCACAGCGGTGCGTTAGAAAAGGGATGATATATAACACCGTGACAGCCAAACAAATATTTGCACATATGTATAAAAAAACATAGTAGCCAAACGAATTATTATGAGTAACAAGTTCTGTTGATTAGCTGATGACGTTCCGCTGTAGTTACTGACAGCGTGTTCACCACCCCCCACCCCCCTCCAAAAAAAACAGTTTCTAAAATCTCCTCCGCTGACAAAGATGGGGAGATTAAACAGCTGACATAGAGCATCATACCTGCACCGCTCAAATGGTTGACTAGTTTTGTAGCATAGACATTCTTAGAACTTCATATGGACACCTTCTGTTGTTGTTTTTGCCAAGTAAACCAGACAACATAAGCGCTCTCTAGAATACTTCTTACAATTAGTTTGGAAAAGGAATGACAACTTATCTTAATAAAATCTAACATTCCAAAACCTCTGATCACTGTCCATGAAATGTGTTCAATTTTAGGTCAAATTATGAGTGAGTCAAACTTCCAGATCTTTAATTTTCAAAATTCTTTGGAGATAGGCAGCATGTATGACATAATTAAAATGAGTTTTGTTATTAGGAAATGAGATTTAAAAAAAAAAAAAAAAAAAACAATTACAGATTTTCCAGATGTCCCCGAAGCCCGCCCCCTGTACAGACCTTTTGGTCTTTGGTATATGTTGGCATTTGTGGGAAGTTGATGCTGGGCCGACATCGGGCCTTACAGACTAGCCTTTTGTGTTAAATGCCGTCATTTTCATCTGATGACGATACAGCTCACCAATCCCCTGTGTACGAGTTGTCACAGCGAAACAGCTCACCAATTACCTGTATACGAGTTTTCAGAGCATTTTCATCATAGCTCTCTAGATTTGTATCTAATACCGCTTATGCCGGTGCTAGGGGCCGTGTGGTCATATCATCCAAGTTGCCACATGAACAGGTACAGTAAAAGCGTACCTGAGATACAACACATATCACGAATCGTTAGATTCTTGGTATGTGCTTTAGAACAGGTTAACCGGAAGACTATACTGTGAGGTCATGTGGCTCTGCCAGTATGTCGGCACCTCTTCCCACTTCCCTTATATGTGTTGTGACCTAAACACGGCACATTTGAGGAAATCCTCTACACAGCATTGCTTAGGATCTATATTATTATTTTGGATAAACCGATTTCCATGCATTATTGGATTACCGTATATTGAGACCCGCAACTTCGGCCCATTCCCAACCGTTCACTGTTCTTTTTTTAATGTTCGTCTCATTCATATTCATTAAACTTTCTTTTTCATAATTGCATCACTTCAAAGATATTTCTCACATTCGCTAGATGTCTGACTTATAAGGTTCCCGTATTTCGCAAAACGCAATTGTGAAGGATATTTATTTACCTGTTTTCATGCCATTCCAACCAGGACTCCTTATCTGTTTTTGTTTTCTTGTAAATTTGAAATATTAAATGACGTTGACTGCAGGAACAAATTTAACACGCTGACTGCAGGAATAACATCTTTGCCTTCTGAAAATATTGAGGAGATTTCGGTTTTGTATAAATTGATATGCAAATTAGCTTTGATGATGTCACGCAGTGAACTTGAGATACTTAGATAGACAAATAATGACATTTTCTTTTCTAAAGTACATAGGATTCCGGATTTTTGTCATTTATGAACATTGTGTGTATAAGTTATTAGATAAAGTACCACTTTTGTGACTTGGTTAATCCTAATTGGACAAATCATGTCGCAAATTCGGAAAAGTACATTTGAATCAATAATAATTAATTGCTAAAATTTGTTCGTTTTGATTAGTGGGTGACTTTCGGTCGTGTACAATTAAAGGTTTACTCCACATTAATTTCCTCTTTTGTATTGTCTCTAACGAAATGGCATCTACACAATATTCATAAATGATATTTATATTAAAACACGTGATCTTTTTTCCTTGCGTCGAACGTCATAAATCTTGTTTCAGGAACTTAGGCAGATGAGATACGGCTGCATGGTGCATAGACATGATGCTTTGATTTCCCCATTAAAGTGTCAACAATTCTTCTGTCATCAGTGTCCCCCTTTTATCGCCACATACCTGCATACAGTTACCAGATACCAGCATACGGTTACCAGATACCTGCATACAGTTACAGAAATTAAGCTCGTGCAATAGAGGAATCAGAGTCTATGATGTGCATATCAACTGACTCCATAACCTACCAAAAGGCAACATATTATGCGCTTACAATGTATACAGTCTTATAGGCCTTTATCAGCGTGAACGCCACAGCTGTGTCTAGTCTCACCAACAAATCTCATGGAGGTGAAATGAAAATTTATCTGAAACGTATTATATTATATCTTGGATATATCGCTGTCTTTTTGTAGATTTCGGTTTGTTATGGACGCTTTGAAAAGTTACTTGGACCATTTATTTTTTTGTTAGAAAACAATAAAAATCATAAATATTTTTTGGGACTAGCATGTTATTCGGCTGCGGTGTTTTATTTGAAATTTTTGCCCGTTTCATCCTGAGATCACAGGTAGACTCCGCAGCGATGACAAGGAAACACACGCCTCGCAGTGGAATTGGCAGAAACAGAGTTTGATTGAGGGGCCTGTACAGTCAGTATTACAGCTTTCGAAAGCAATTATCATGATAATCAACCAGGGGCAGCCATAGATGTCAATCACGGCTTCGATAAATACCGCCCTACGATTTTATGGTACATATATCTGGTCCATTCATTTGCCGACACTCCACACCAGTTGCAGAAAGACTTGTAGACGACCGCTGTTTTGATCTTAGTTGTTGCGTTTAATTCTTTCGTTATTTTGCTTTTATTTATTATTTATCTTTTAAGCGTGTATTATTTCATTTTATTTTCTGAATCGGAGTGATTTGCCGGGAGGTTTGAACTGCAAGGTAAGTACCTTCGTATAATTAGTCTTGCTAAATTACAACCCTGATGGCAATTTTGTTCACGAACCAGGAACATGGCGATCCCCACAAATATCATGGACCATGAAAACGATAGTGGTTCAATTTAACGATTGCTTGAACTCTATAAACTTGAGCACGATGAAAATATCAGGTATGTTACCTTCTCTATATTAGTCTGTGTACCAACTATTGCTGTGGTGTTAATTTCTACTCCTGCTCAGTTATCACCGGAAATAAGTAATCTGTACCATAGGAGAGATCAATCATTTCCATTTGGTCACATCAACACGATAGACGATGGGTTATTTTATTGTCTGTAAGTTGTGAAACATCGAATGGACTTCTGTGCTGCATGGTTAAATAACTGACAACGCACATCAGATAGACGCGTCTTTCCTGCGTGACTGTAATTTTACATTGATCGAATAAACGCACTGTATATGGCAAAGTTTCTGCATGAGACCCGTACCTGACGTAATACCATTCTGTGTTTTGCTGGCTGAAACGGTGGCCATTTCGGGCGCGCAGTTTAAACCCTCCAATCCGTCGTCGCGTTTTCTCTGTCATTTTCGCACCGTGTAATAGCCCACAAACTTATCTTAATCGATTCGAGGTAAAAACTTGACGATACTGTATGTTTAGCCGCCAAATATTATATTCACATCAATCAGTAAATATAGTTTTCGGCAATTCAATACTTGACCAACCAGTATATATGACAAGAGTGGATAAAGATACAATCGACAATAATTTTGGAATTTTACTGCATGGAAATGCAATTGTTCTACAGGCAAGATTTCCTTTTCTCAAAAATATAACACCTAAATTACCATATTCTCACCTATCTGTATAATGTTTTCCATAATTGAGTAGCATTTTATATTGATATTTTACGGTAATTCAAGTCAACCGATTTTGTTTCCCTCGTTCATATACAGTATGTAATCATACTTAAATATACGGTATTATATGTCAATATATATGTATTATCATATATCTTCAAAACAAAGCTGACTAAAGCCTAATCTCTATTTTGTTAAAGACAATGACGTCACAATGGGACATTCCTCCCCAGAAAATCCTAGATTTAAGTAATCGGGAAAACTTTTCAGAAAGAACAATTTCTTTGCGTTTTCTCATAATTTTAACAAAAGCTCGCCAAATTGAAGAATTTTATCTCACGTACGTGCAACTTTTAGGAAAAGTCTGCTACGCCTCATTGGGTTCTATGTTAAAAAAATCCAACAGACGCGCGGGTCGTTCCTAGGTGCTAGAAAGTCCGATCTTTGTTGAAGGCGATCTTACTTCTGAGTTACCTCTCGATGGAACCAAAACTGAACCTCCCAAACCAGACGTCGATTGACAATCGTGCCTGACTCTTTGTCGACTGACCTTGGATTGTTGAATATATACAATCACAATGCCATTTCTTCCTGCCGTTTATAATATAGATGACATTCAAGATTCAAAATTCAAGACATTTTATTCAGAGTCGGTTGTCAGGTTTTACAACATAAACATTAGCTCTAAGCGAGCTATTTTACCGACAGAACAGTGGTATAACAAGGACAACAAAAGTATATAATATATGAATAAGACGATATCACAATTTCTAAAATAATAATGTACATGAGAGATATATCTCAAGCTATAGATTTCATATATAATTAAATGCTATTGAAAATTAGTACATGTAGGATCGAGATTAGAAATGATAAACATAATTGAAGAATTTACAAGCGCTTAAAAATTTGTGTGGAAATGATAAAGAGTTGTACATATAACTAAGAAGCAGAACTCCTACACATGGTACATTTACAGCTAGGACTACACCAGCTCCTAAGTACTCTGCGGAAATCGTTGAAATTGTCAACCTTCCTGAATTCGTTCGGCAGACCATTCCAGATCTGTGTGGCATGAAATCTAAAAGACTTGTTGCCGTATGTAATAGTTCGGATCCGTGGTACATATAAATTATATTTACAAAGTATATTGGAACTCGGTTATATATCGCTCGAACACGAGGAATATGTGGCAGTCTAAACCAGAGACGAGACTGGTAATTTTTTTTATGTTGATAACATTGGTTAGTTTGTTAGCCAGTTAGGTTAATTTGGAGAGAATCCAGAGAATGAAAACGACTACGAACCTGCAGACGATATAACAAACACAGCCACAAATGGTTACGTTCTGGAGACTGGTCTGCCCTGATTTTCCAATGAAGAAAATCTTGTGCGGCCCTAATCATGTTACGAGGCGTCAAACGGATCTACCCTACTAATAATACAACTTCGTTATTGCAGATCTATTCTTGTGAAAATATTATTCTTTAAAATGGCAGGAGAACTTTTTTCTATATGGTATTTAATATTTTGATCCGCAGAATATTAACCCTACCTGGCCTGGGGGGGGCATGATGCCCCCCCCCCCCCTAACCAAACTTTCTGCACTATCTCCGGAACGGCAAAAATGGAGAGCTGAAACTCCGTGACTTTATAGCTTATCCTATTGGGTTCATTTTGAGCCTATTTGCATAACCTCCCGAGCAGAGGATCATGGGTAAATTCAAGATGGCGACCACGTGGGGTACCAGAAAAGTGATGTTTTTGTCATATTTCTTCAAAATTTCTGCTTTTCCGTGATGAAAAGTGGGCAAAAACTATTTTATTTCATATCACATTAATATCTGCTAATTTTTCATGCAGTTTTTGTGGCGAAATTGCAAAAATAAAAAAATTCGGAAAATCTGACCAAAAAATGTCGTTTTTGAAAAATGACGTCACTGTGACGTCATCAAAGCGGCCATCTTGAATTTTTTACATTTTCTTGTAGAGCTTGACCCAAGGGTATAGTGTAATAAGTTTCAGCCTCCCCCCCCGGCCTGGACAGGTCCCAAAAATCCCAATTACTGGGTAAATGAACAGTCCCCCCCAGAAATTCTTTCCCGGAGACGTCAGTTGTTTCCAGTCATGCGCGCTGAGAGAAATCGTGGTAAACACGCCCGACTGGTAGTAGATAAACTGTTTGTAAATGGACAGGAATATCGACCAGACCAAGCAGGTTGGCAAGCATCGTTTAATCGTGAGTATCGCGAGCCGACGAGAAACCTTCAAGTTTACCGTGCAGAACCTCCACCAGAACAAACAGTCAATGTCCACCAAGCTCACCGATCAGTGCCATTTGGCAATCAACCGCATCAAATTACAAATACCCGTCAAAGTCACCGACTAGAACCTCCTCAACAAGCTGTTGGTACCAGTAATCGATTTCATTTCCTACAAGACCAAGCAAGTGTTACAAATAATCACAAGGAGAGTGTGGCCGTTCGCACAGAAATACCAATGACTACACCAGCAACGTCTGTTATGCAAATAAATGCCGAAATGGAGGTAAATCCGGTTTCTGTGTCCAGTCAAATAACAGAGGCCCGTGTAGCTGTTCACGAGAACGTACCAACTGACCATATGACGAGCCCAAGTATGGATTCGGCACCGCAGACGAATTTGCATATGACTGCAGCACAATAAACACCCACCGACAATGCCAGTCCAGCTGTCAATGACAAGTCAGACACAGTAGCTGACGATGATGAATACTACTAGGACATATCGGGTGATTGTGATCGTCAAGCTGAAAACAAAAACATCTTATTGAACTTCGGAAAAACTGAATCAATAGATTCAGTAGACAATAATGATTTACTAACAGTACTTTACATAAACGTGTGTGGGTTAAAACAACGATTAATTGATCCCGAGTTTATTGAGTTTATAAATACGTACGATGTCGTCGGTTTTGCGGAAGCAAAAACTACAGAATTAGATATTTTAAAAAATCCCTGGTTATGAAGTGTTTCCGAATCATAGGACTACATCATTAAATAATCCATCTGGTGGTATAATTATAGCAGTTCGAGAGGGATGTTTACAGTCTGTGAATATTTTAGAAAATACGTCCGAATATCTGATGTGGTTAAATGTAAAAAAAGTACTTTAAATACAAGAGACGATGCATATATGTAACGAGGGGCACGTGTACTAGTGCTTATACTAGCTTACGACTAGTGGGAATTTCCCTTTAGCTCAGTCGGTAGAGCGCTGGTGTGGCAAGTAAGAGGACCCCGGATCGAATCCCGGTAGCGCCTAAAACTCCCCGTCCGTTACATTTGAACCAGTGGTCACGGCACCAATGTAACGGACGGGGATATTTAGGCGCTATCGGGATTCGATCCGGGGTCCTCTTACTTGCCACACCAGCGCTCTACCGACTGAGCTAAAGGGAAATTCCCGCTAGCTGTAAGCTAGTACAAGCACTGGTGCAAGTGCCTCCCGTTACACTCCTCCCCGCCTAAATTCTCTCCCCCTCCGAGACAACCCAATTCTCTGGTCCAGAGCCCCACGCTCGATGAACCAGTGGTCACGGCACCAATGTAACGGACGGGGAGTTTTAGGCGCTACCGGGATTCGATCGATTCGGTCCTCTTACTTGCCACACCAGCGCTCTACCGACTGAGCTAAAGGGAAATTCCCGCTAGCTGTAAGCTAGTACAAGCACTGGTACAAGTGCCTCACGTTACATATATAGGTGTGGTTTATTGCCCACCGGAGGGATCACCATACTCCACTGAACATAGTCTTTCTGAAATCGAACGAGAAATAGTAGATAAATTGTCAATCTCTAGTAATGTATTTCTGATTGGAGATTTTAACGCTAGAACAGCTTCGATGGAAGATTTCATTGTTTTGGATAAATATTTAGCCGATTCATTAGATTTTGATGATGAACTAAGAGACATAATTGATGAACCCTTAAAATTAGTAGATATGGGTGTTAAAATGAGCCGTGCAATACAGGATAAATGTAAAAATACGTACGGCATGAAATTGATTGAAGTATGTAGAAATAATAATATGTATATATGTAACGGCCGCATTGGTAAAGATGCAGAAATTGGAAAAGCTACAAGTAAAGGTGTAAGCTTAGTTGACTATTTATTATCATCTTTATCGGGGTTTCAATTAATTAATGATTTTGAAGTACATGATTTCTATGGCCTTTATTCAGATAAACACAGTCCATTATCATTCTCTCTAAAAATTCATGAACTACATTATGACAATAGTGCCAAATGTTCTACACGGAATACAAATAATAAGCAGAAAGACAAACCTCGGAAGAAGAAAGAGGAGTGTGTTGAGGACTATGTAAATAATATTGATTTAAATATGGTAAATGAACTTAAGGTATCACTTGATGAACTATATGGTGGAGATACAGATCAGGTTTCAATTACACAAATTGCTGATAATGTAGCGAAGATACTCGTGGAATCTGCGAATCAAACTTTTGGTGTATCAGCAGGTCGAAATAATAAAAGTGCTCCAACAAAACAGAAAAATAAATGGTTTGATGAAGAATGCCAAAATAGCAGAAAATTGTATAATTCTAAAAAGAAAAATTATCATCTGAATCGGTCAGGCGATAATAGAAAATATTTGAATGAGTCAAGTAAAAATTACCGAAGTATTCTCAGAAATAAATACAGAACTTATCGAAATACTCTTCGTAAACAGTTGCAGGAGATGAAATCCTCGAATTCAAAAGAATTTTGGAAAATAATAAAGGGGGATAATGTAAATTCCATTGACAATAATTTATCTCTAGATTCTCTATTTGAACATTTCAGTAAAATAAATATGGGGGATAATAGTGAATATACCTCTGATAACCAGGATGAAAGTAGTATTCCTCGAGATATTAATAATGACTCAATAAATAACCCCATAACAGAGAAAGAAATATTCGAAGCTGTAAAGCAACTTAAAAACGGAAAGGCACCGGGCAACGATAATGTTGTCAATGAATATATTAAAAAATCATTTGACATTATGAAACCCATATATCTCAGACTTTTTAATTTAGTGTTTCCAGAAAGTTGGTCAGTTGGAATAATTAAACCTATATATGAAAAAAAGGGAAACCGCCTCGAACCTGAAAATTACCGACCTATAACTTTGTTGAGTTGTGTAGGAAAATTATTTACCGCTGTTATAAATAAACGCCTTACAGACTTCGTGGAACAAAATAATTTACTATCCGATTCACAGGCAGGATTCAGAAAAGGCTGCTCAACGATAGACCACATATTTAGCCTAAATTGTCTGATGCAAATTATGAAATTTAAACGAAAACGACTTTTCTGTGCTTTTATGGATTTAGAAAAAGCTTTTGATACAGTTTGGAGGAGTGGGCTTTGGAAACAAGTTTTGTCTTTCGGCATTAATGGAAAAGTGTTTAACGTAATATTTAGTATGTATCAAAACATTAAATCATGTGTCAAAAGTAATGGTAGTCTGTCCGAAACTTTCCCCTGTAATGTCGGCGTACGTCAAAGGGAAAATTGATCTCCCTTACTTTTTGCTATATTTGTGAATGATTTAGATGAGTTTTTTATAAAGAACAATTGTACTGGCTTAGATTTAGAAATTCTCTTTAGCGATTGTGATATTGTTACATATGTGAAGATCTTTGTACTATTGTATGCAGATGACACGGTTCTGTTCGCAGATACTAAAAAGGGATTGCAGAAATCAATAGACGTTTATGCTGAGTATTGTCAAAAATGGAAGTTGAAAATTAATGCTAGGAAAACCAAGGTAATCATGTTTGGAAGAAAGTATAAAAATGACATATTTTATTGTCAATGTAGCTTAGTTGAAGTGGTTAGGTGTTTTAATTATCTGGGTGTTCGTTTCACAAACACAGGACGTTTTATACAGTCGATAAAAAACAATGTTCAGCAGGCTTCTAAGGCTTTCTATAGTGTACTTCGGAGATCAAAAAGTCAAAATTTGTCACTAGATTGCATTTTGAAATTATATGACGTAATTGTAAAACCGATACTTATATATGGCTGTGAAATCTGGGGATATGAAACCCTTTCGCTTATTGAACAAACAGAGATCAAATTTTTAAAACAAATATTAGGCTTGCGGACTAGTACTCCGACGTATATGGTATATGGAGAAATAGGGCAATATCCAATTACAATATCGATCTATTCCAGAATGATTAATTACTGGAGTAAATTAATCAGTGGGAATTGCAATGCTACTAGTGTTCTCATGTATAAACTTATTTTTGGACAATTTGGTACTGTATCGAGTAAATG
Organism: Hanleya hanleyi; assembly: GCA_036873755.1. Lineage (NCBI taxonomy): Eukaryota > Metazoa > Mollusca > Polyplacophora > Lepidopleurida > Hanleyidae > Hanleya > Hanleya hanleyi. The sequence goes on along the minus strand of JAVTVY010003047.1, from coordinate 8,358 downwards.
GCTTGAGTTTATCAAATCTTTGTTTGACAATTTGGGATTTTCTTATATATGGCGGAACCAGTCGGTTTCAAGTTCACGGTGGTTAAAGGCTGTAATTAAACAGAAATTAAAAGATGTATATTACCAAATCTGGCAAGACCAAATAAACAGCGCTTCCAAAGGAATTTTTTTACTCGGCAATTAAAAGTGAATTTGAATATGAACATTATCTGAATATCTTGAATAAACAAGCTAAAGTTATGCTGAAATTTAGAACCAGTAATCACCATTTACCCTATTGAAACCGGCCGGTGAAAGAATATCCCCAAGGAACAAAGGTTATGTACTTTATGCAAGGCGGAAGACGGAGATGAATATCACATGATTATGAAATGTAAAGCTCTTCTGGATAAACGTAAAGAATTATTACCATCTTATTATTATATAAGACCAAGTGTATATAAGATAGTACTTTTATTTCAGTCACATAAACCAACGGTACTAAGACGTTTAAGTAAGTTCATTGATAGTTTAAGTAGTTAAAAGTAAATTACATCACCCGAGTCGATCAACTTGTACCAGTATAAGTTCTTATTGTTATTCCACCTGATCTGAATCTTCTTATTCGCCGCCATGATTTCATAATTCACAAATCTGTTCATCATATGCCCTGTGCAGTGGCCTGATTGAATAAAATTTATCTATCTATCTATCAGATAGGGTTAAAACCCCCATTCTCCTCACGAGTATAGTCTTTCAATAGTCAACAAAGCATAGAATACTATCTGAGTATGAAGATATATAGTATTTTCGATAATTATTTGACAGACCTTTCCTGAAAGATTAATTGTTCTATAATATCGGCCATGGACCCTAAAACTGAAATGTTGTGCTGTGGTAGGTTGTTATACTGGCCGTTGGAAAAAGCAGTTGTTCAATTCGACGATTCGTTCCTCTTGTATACTTCAACCAAGAAGATGATATATTACAACAATTCCTGTTGATTCTAATAGCTTTGGTAATAGTATTCAACACAATACTGGTGCTAAATCAACCACAACACAAGCTTCCTGCATAATGTATTGGGAATTCGATGTAGATTGGAGAAATCATCAATCGTTTAATCAATGAAATTATCTTTTAATCCGTTACAAATGTACATTGGTCACACCAGTCACGAAACCTGCGAGTGTCCATTGGTCACACCAGTCACGACACCTGTTAATGTCGAATGGTCACACCAGTCACGAGACCTGCTAATGTTCATTAGCCACACCAGTCACGACAACCGCTGTCTATTGGCCATACAAGTCACGACACTTGCAATTGTTCATTGGTCACACCAGTCACGACAAGTACAATTGTTCATCGGTCACACCAGTCACGACAACTACAATTGTCCATTGGTCACACCAGTCACGACAACTACAATTGTTCATCGGTCACACCAGTCACGACAACTACAATTGTTCATTGGTCACACCATTCACGACACCGGCTAATTTACATTGGCCATACCAGTCACGACAACCGCTAATGCCCATTGGCCACACCAGCCATAGCGACTGGTGTGGCCAATGAACAATTGTAGTTATCCATTGCTAATTCCATTGGCCACACCAGTCCAGACACGTGGTAGTGTACATTAGCCACACTAGTCACGATACCTGCAATTGTTCATTGGCCACACCAATCACGACACCCGCAATCGTCCATTGGTCACACCAGTCACGAACATGCTAATGTTGCCTAGATGACGTCCTTTACCACGAAATGTCCTCGGATCAACGAAAGATCCACGTGTTGTAAGTGTGCCTTAGTTTAACAACCCATTCAATGCATTGAACTGGTAAAATGAGATGTATTCCTGATTATGGCATAATCACAGCCGAAATGTATAATTTTATGTTACTTCCATTTTCGGAGTTACTTCCATCCTAGTTTATATGAAACTAATCTGAGGGAATAATGGATTTTGATCAATATGAATACACCAAGAGCTTCCATCGGATCGGATTATCTCACGATCTCTACAGTACAGCATATAATATATTTCTTTTGGGGCTCCTCTTCAGTGGGGAGTTGTCACATATGACGTGATGAATGGCCATGAATCAAGCGTTGGTGCTGTATTATTGACTTGTTTGACTCGTTTGAAGAGTTGACTACAATCGTTAGATTGTTCAGTCGCTCCATCGAGTAACCGCTCGTGGCGTCGTAAAGTATCCCAGCGATTAAAAGCCCGTGAGCAGGTTATACAAGTATACTTCGCGCCGTTGTGGATAGACGATTCGTGACGTCGTAAATCTTCCGAAAGAGTAAATGGCTTTAGGCTGGTCGTACAGGCGAACATGTCGGCTGCGTATCAGGGAATGTGAAAACTCCGGCATATCGCCACATTTGTATGCCCGAACCCCACAAGAACACGCCTACGTTGTTCTTTCCACCAATCAGCAAATCGCTGTCCTGTGCGGGCTGAGAGCTCCAACTGCAGATATGGTCGGATGCGCGCTTGAGTCATCTGTACAGCAGTACACTAGCTCATGGGGATGAGCATATAGTCCTTGGAGATCCCAAGGAGTGTGTCCATGGACAAATATTAAAAGAAATGACTTCATCTCTCATGTAATCGGTCAGAGTAGTGGAAGTGCCGTGCATGGGCATTCTATGAGTAATGAAACTGGACGATTGGGGAGTCCAGGTCAGCCACCCGTGTTCCAAATAGTCTGTGTGGGGTGTTAATTTTTCTTATATCTCGCCATGTACGTAGGTACCACTATACACGACTCATTATGGCTATGGTAGCTAGCGCTTTTCAGGATGGCAACTAGGCGCCAGTATCAGGATCCATGAAATTTACTTCATTGACACGCACAGGTGTTCACTCGGGAGAATCCATTTCACAGGGCGGGTGATAAATTGCAGGACAAAGTCTCGTCTGACTGTACAATCGAATACATAAATAGAATGGATACCATGCAAGTAGGAAGGTAGAAAATGTATATTCGCAGATATTTACAAACCGATTGGGACAAAGGAGTGTTACACAATAAGAAACAGATCAACAGGAGAAACAAGACGTGCTTTCAGATATGAATTTTCTAGAGAAGCGAAGATCGAGAGTTCATGAGAGACTCAGATTATGAACCTCTTCTTGCTGTTTTAAATGAGACACCACAGGAGTGTGATCCACTGAACAAAGGTAGATTTTTCTCCGCTGACGATGAGAAATTAAGAGATCTGGCTAACAAACGAAATGAACCAGGGATCGACAGGCAAACTGAATGGGGGATACGAGAAAGATTATAAAAGTATGGTTTTGCAGGTTTTGGATTGAAAAAGAAATACGGGCTTTATTTATTGTTATGCGGGAATTTTGTTGCAAATCCTAAGATAAAAGAAAATCCGAGCGGTTGAAGTCCCCCGACGTTGGCAACATTGATTTGGCTCGGAACCGTAATGCTCAGTACATGGCAGGGAGAGCAATCCCCATGAGATCCGGTGGCAAGGTACCCACAATTACTGTATTTGTCCTAATTTCGTCAGGCTTTCAGAAGTTATAATTATTGTCCGGAAACAAAAAAATAACTTGTCCCACAGGTGGCATTACCTATCTGGATGGGCATGAAAAAAAACAATCCCAAGCGAGATATTGAGGCAAGGTACCACATACAACTTTGTCCCACGTGGCGCCACCTATAGGCGGATCGGCTCGAAAAACAATCTCAAGCGAGATCTTTAGGTGAGGTACCTACACACCAGATTTGAGAAGAATCCGGTTTTCAAAAGTTTTTGTCCGGAAACTAGATTTGAACTCGGTCCCCGGGTAGCGCCACCTGCAGGCGGATCGACGTGAAAAACAATCCCAAGTGATACCTTGAGGCGAGGTGCCCACGTACCACTTTTGAAAAGAATCCGTTCACCTTTTCAAAAGTTATTGTCCGGAAACAAAATTTAAATTTGGCCCCAGCTAGCGCCACCTGCAGGCGGATCGACGTGAAAAACAATCCCAAGTGAGACCTTCAGGCGAGGTACCCACATACCAAATTTGAAAACAATCCGTTCAGTTTTTCGATAGTTATTGTCCGGAGAAAAATTTTTCAATTGGCCCCAGGTGGCACCACCCATGAGTAAATCGGCATGAATGCCCATTTGCGTACACTTCGACATCCATAAGATGGCTTGCGAATCGTGTGTCGCCATTATTGCGGAGCGATATCCGAAACTTTATACTGTTCGGGCTTCATCCGGCGGAGAACAGACTCGAGAAATCTGATCAATTACAGGCTTTCTATACTACTTCTGGAACACATTGTCTGAGCTCACAAAAGATACTGACATGAATAACTTCCGTATCATCCAAGAGGTGTTGTAGATCTGTAATTTTGAACAAGTACATGTAGGACAGCACATGACTCGAAAATGGCGGGTTACGTTGGTGTTACGTCGGTAGAGTTTAGTTGATTGACTGACGACAACATGTGATTTAGTTTTCGGAAGAATCCCCGTTACAGTTGCTGAAAGTAGGTTGAAATGGATATACACGATCACAAGGTCAGTCTTACCGTGTATAGATGACCCCGATGGTTACAGGTTGAAATAATCCCAAGCGAGATCTTGAGGCGAGGTACTCATCTACGAAATTTGAAAAGAATCAGTTAAGTTCTTCAGAAGTTATTGTCCGGTAAAGAAGACGTACAGACGGACGCTCCGACGCCCTGACGGACAGACGGACCTCAATACCATAGTCCCACTAAAGTCCTTCGGACGTGGGGGGACAAAGATATTGTCCAGCGCTAGTGTTTCACTACGAACGTGAAAGTCAGAGACCGAAACGTTCGGTGTATGTTAGTACTATTCAAGGGGCGACAACTCTTGCTGAATATCACGGAATGCAGATGTTCGGTAACTGTACTTATTTCATATTTGCGGAACTTTATCGAAACTCAATGACACTGTAAAACACGTTCATGCGTTATCTGACACTGTTCCGACGGCATGAAAGGTAAGTACGGGGCCGTACAGCCCAATAATAAATTTCAATATATATAGCATCAGAATGATTTTAGCCAGGAGACTTAAGTCAGACGTTATCATCGTCACCATCAGAAAAATATTGTTCCTATATCTGCTTCTTTTTTTTGTCTGAATTGGACAGAAACAACTTTTATGTATTTATGCAGACTTTTGTAAAAAGTATTTCGGATATTTTAGGACAAAATTCCCATGCCGCTCACTTCAAATATATATATATATATACATAAAATGGACGAAACCGGTTTAGCAGAGCAATATTCAGTTTAGCTCTAACTCTACATTTTGTGTAGTTTTATTTCTTATATATACAGTAAATAAATGCAGTGAAACTGCCTTTGTGTGCGGCAAATATAATATTGTTAAAAAATCATGACGAAATCAACTGGTTTGATTTCTGGCTAACTAGTTTCACCGTGTCTCGACGGTTTATCAAAGCTTTATTCGATCAAATAAATTACGGCTATTTATACATACACACATGTAATATTGACTTGGATACTGTAGTCTAAGCGACAGTATATCTAACGTTAAACAAGTTCATACAATATAACAATCGACGGATTTCAATACATCATTCACAGTATATCGCCTATTATTACAGACAATAAACAATCTGAATAATCGAGAGAATTAAACAAGAGCATTAACAGTGAGTTAAATTTGCAAACTATCGGATTAACATAGAGACGATCAATTACAATTATTCTCTCTGTTAAGCTCAGAACAGAACTTATGTATGAAGTTTGTTTCTGTCACTTCACGTCTAGTCCGGTCATCAACCGGCACTTTGAAAAAAGGAAATATTTTAAATTTAATTTCCAAATGCCGGGCGCATTGAGCTACATGTTTTGTAACAGGCAAACGTTGAAGGTGAGGCGTATTAATTTGCTGTCGGAGTACACGACATCTATTACGCAAAGTATCCCCTGTTTCACCGATGTAGTACTTATTGCAACCGTTACACACCATTACATAAATTAAATTCCGAGAATTGCAGTTCATATTTGCATTAATCCGAAATGTATAATTGGTTTTATGAAATGTGAAAGAGCTATCCAATATAAGGTGATCACAATTTTTGCAACGTGTATCGCCACATTTACTCGTTTTGAAAGTGAAATCTGTGCGAGGGATAAATTTTGCCCTGGTTAGAATCTTTTTAAGATTCGGCCCTTGTCGTTTACCGTTTATAATGGTGGTGTTCCTGAATGTCTTTTTGAGGTGATCATTTGACTCCAACATATTTCGATTATTTTGAATTACCGGAAAGAAGTTGAAATTATTTGGATTATGGGTACAAATAAATGGCAAGATATCTTTTTTGTTACTTTGACCACAAGATCTGAGTACCTCAATATCTATTTTCCGAGCCTTTTCAATTCTTATATCTATCACTTCTACTGGATAATGCCTCTTGACCAAGGACATTTTTAGTTCAGATAATCTCATCTGTCGTAATTCACTATCAGTTACGATAGTGCAGATTCGTCTTGCCAGAGTAAACGGTACCTGTTTTTTGACGTGACGTGGGTGACAGAAGTTATAGTCAAGGTATTGCTTCGTATCACTCACTTTGTAATAAACATCAGTGACAATTTTATTACCTCTGCGAATCAGTAATATGTCTAAAAACGGAACTTGGTCTCTATTGTGTGTTTCTATTGTGAAGTTTATGTTTGGGTCTAAGCTGTTGAGCAGATCGCAGAATATTGATATGTCACCCTTTTCTGTGTTCCAGGTAATAGAGCAATCGTCCAGATATCGCTTGAATGAGTCATGAACATATTTTCTGAATTCTTCTCCATGACTTTGCTCAATTTTTGCGTATAGTTTGTGCTCAAGAAAGCCCAGAACTAGTGTTGCGTACGTTGGAGCGAACTTTGTGCCCATAGCAGTACCCAACGTTTGCCGGTAATTACCTTCCCCAAATTCAAATGTATTATTCTCAAGTATAAGTCTAATTCCATTCAAAATGAAATCTTTAGTAAATCGGTCATTGTTCTGACCAGGGAAGTTATTCAGCCAATACTCAACAGCTTCAATGCCAATATCGTGTGATATGTTGCTATATAAATTAGTAACGTCAAAAGTACAGAAAATTTCAATGTCGCTAATTTTCTCTGGCAGAAAACGGAGAAAATCGATGTCATCTCTTACATAGGATGCTACAAATTGTACATACGGTTTCAGAAGGGAATCTAGTAGTTGACTTAAGTGACTGGTATATATATATATATAAATTATGAAAAATAATTTTAAAAAACATGGATTAGGAGAGAGAGGTATATACAGAAATATATCTCAACATAAAGTTAAACTAAATATATATAAACGCGGTCATCGATAGGTAACTTTGTCTTTATTGTCGGATAGTGGAGTTCAGACGGCAGGTCTTCTTCTCTATCTGTTGTTGGAGTCTAGGTTTTCCTGGTCTTCAACGTCACCTTTTATTTAATTTTATTGTTATTATTTGTGTGTGGTGATTGTTGTATTTTATGTCTAATATAAGATTATTGTCACTGAATGTCAGGGGTATCACAAACACGAAAAAACGAAGATCTGTGTTTTTGTACTTGAAGAATCAAAGAGCGGATGTTTATTTTCTTCAAGAAACGCATAGTTTAGCGAGTGATGAAAAATTTTGGTCAGATCAGTGGGGAGGAAAAATGCTATTTTCTCACGGAACTAATAGACGTTGTGGAGTTGCCACCATTTTTCAATTCAGATAACATTAGGATTTTGAACAATGAGCAGGATAATAGCGGGAGATTTGTTATAGCAGAAGTAGAAATGAACAGAATAAACTATTTACTTGTTAATATCTACGCGCCTAACGATCCAGGAGAGCGGGAAGATTTTTGTATTTTGTTGCAAAGAAAGTTAATTTCAGATTATAATTGTGACAATATTATTTTCGGCAGGGATTTTAACACAGCTGTCATCCTGATCGTTGATAGAAAGGGAAGTGGACATTACAACCAACAGGGCGTGGCCAGTATCAATCTGATGCAACTATGTTGCAGCCTGAATCTGATTGACGTATGGAGGGAAAGGAACGGAAACAAGAGGGCGTATACGTGGCGTAAAAACAACAACACACAGTCAAGAATAGATTTTTGGTTAATATCAAAGCTTTTAATGAAACTGGTGCAAAACACAGAAATAATATCGAGCATAAAATCAGACCATACAATAATATCATTGTTATTAGAACCTAAACAGCAAGCAAAGAGACCTAACTTTTGGAAATTTAATAATATGCTGCTTGAAGACAAAAACTATGTGTCGGCAGTTAATCAGTTTGTTGATAACTCATATGAGAAACTAAAGGACTGGGATCCA